>CM065748.1:2737329-2749829 GCA_033310375.1 Conus canariensis | reverse complement strand
ATACGCTACACCACATCCGCTAAGTTTTGAGACCACACTATACATGTTTTTAAACTGATGGATAAATGAATTAACAACGAAGATCAGAGAATTGAAGAAGAGGGTCTCGTGGCTAACACTGAACGGATGTCTGACCAACGCATTAGCCCAACGCGCTGGTCAGACCTCGAGTGCCTACCTACCATTGTTTTGTATGTGCGTGTAGTGAATGTACACATGTGTGTGTGTGGATGTGTGAATTAGTCACGAATTCTTTTATCCATCAGCTTTAAAATCATGCGCTGTGTGGTCTCGAAACTTAGCGGATGTGGTGAAGCGTATATGGAGTAGTCCGCACGCAGTGACACCTCCTTGATGAAACTGGAACTGAAATTGTCATCAGTTAGGGGTTTAGCAGATGTTGTCCTGCGTATGTTGGATCAGAACAGGCGCCACTGAACCCCACCGAAGTGACTCGGCATCAGCGCAGTGTCTCCTCCGGTGGGTTGCCTCCTGACGGCTCGACATTGACTGCTCCCTGCGGATTGCCGGTGCCGGGGCTGCGGCGGGAAGGGCCGGGCTGTGGCTGTGGACGGGGGAGTCAGGAGTGAGCGGCTTTGGTGGAATGCCGCTGAGGTGGCACAGAAGATGGAACGGAAAGAACTTACAGCGGAGAACGGAGAGTGGCGTGACGTGACGGTGATTGTGGAGAACGGAGAGTGGCGTGACGTGACGGTGATTGTGGAGAACGGAGAGTGGCGTGACGTGACGGTGATTGTGGAGAACGGAGAGTGGCGTGACGTGACGGTGATTGTGGAGAACGGAGAGTGGCGTGACATGACGGTGATTGTGGAGAACGGAGAGTGGCGTGACATGACGGTGATTGTGGAGAACGGAGAGTGGCGTGACATGACGGTGATTTGGAGAACGGAGAGTGGCATGACTGACGGTGATTATGGAGAACGGAGAGTGGCGTGACGTACGGTGATTGTGGAGAACGGAGAGTGGCGTGACGTGACGGTGATTGTGGAGAACGGAGAGTGGCGTGACGTGACGGTGATTGTGGAGAACGGAGAGTGGCGTGACATGACGGTGATTGTGGAGAACGGAGAGGGCTGACATGACGGTGATTGTGGAGAACGGAGAGCGGCATGACATGACGGTGATTGTGGAGAACGGAGAGTGGCGTGACGTGACGGTGATTGTGGAGAACGGAGAGTGGCGTGACGTGACGGTGATTATGGAGAACGGAGAGTGGCGTGACGTGACGGTGATTGTGGAGAACGGAGAGTGGCGTGACATGACGGTGATTGTGGAGAACGGAGAGTGGCGTGACGTGACGGTGATTGTGGAGAACGGAGAGTGGCGTGACATGACGGTGATTGTGGAGAACGGAGAGTGGCGTGACATGACGGTGATTGTGGAGAACGGAGAGCGGCATGACATGACGGTGATTGTGGAGAACGGAGAGTGGCGTGACATGACGGTGATTGTGGAGAACGGAGAGTGGCGTGACGTGACGGTGATTGTGGGGGCTCTGTCTCCGCGGACTGTCCGAACCTGTGTTAGAGGGCAACGCGTTCACTGTTCGCAAAGACAGTGTCACGTACACTCTTCGCAAAGACAGTGTCATGTTCACTTTTCGCAAAGACAGTGTCACTTTTCACTTTTCGCAAAAACATTGTCACGTTCACTTTTCACAAAGACGGTGTCACGTTCACTTTTCGCAAAGGCAGTGTCACGTTTACTTTTCATTTTTCGCAAAGACGGTGTCGCGTTCACTTTTCGCAAAGACAGTGTCACTTTTCGCTTTTCGCAAAGACATTGTCACGTTCACTTTTCACAACACAGTGTCACGTTCACTTTTCACTTTTCGCAAAGACAGTGTCACGTTCAAATTTCACTTTTCGCAAAAACATTGTCACGTTCAGTTTTCACTTTGCGCAAAGACAGTGTCACATTCACTTTTCACTTTTCGCAAAGACAGTGTCACGTTCACTTTTCATTTTTCGGAAAGACAGTGTCACGTTCACTTTTCACTTTTCGCAAAGACGGTGTCACGTTCACTTTTCACTTTTCGCAAAGACAGTGTCACGTTCACTCTTTGCAAAGACAGTATCACGTTCACTTTTCGCGAAGACAGTGTCACTTTTCATTTTTCGCAAAAACATTGTCACGTTCACTTTTCACTTTTCGCAAAGACGGTGTCACGTTCACTTATCGCAAAGACAGTGTCACGTTCACTTTTCATTTTTCGCAAAGACGGTGTCACATTCACTTTTCACAAAGACAGTGTCAAGTTCACTTTTCGCAAAGACAAGTGTCACGTTCACTTTTCACTTTTTGCAGAGACAGTGTCACGTTCACTTTCGCAAAGACGGTGTCACGTTCACTTTTCGCGAAGACGGTGTCACGTTCATTTTCGCGAAGACGGTGTCACGTTCACTTTTCGCGAAGACGGTGTCACATTCACTTTTCGCAAAGACGGTGTCACGTTCACTTTTCGCAAAGACGTGTCACGTTCACTTTTCGCAAAGACAGTGTCACGTTCACTTTTCGCAAAGACAGTGTCACGGATGAGCACGAAGACCTGAAATGTGACGTCATCTGAGACGTAACTTCTGTATTTCTCGATAGTAAATGATGTTGGCCGTAAAAATCGTTAAAAACGAGTGATACGATTTGTGGGGCTTTGTTACCATCTGTAATCGGTTTAATATTGATCTGCAGTGTGTGTGTGTGTGTGTGTGTGTGTGTGTGTGTGTGTGTGTGTGTGTGTGTGTGTGTGTGTACATGTGTGTGCGTGTATGTGTGCGTGCGTGCGTATCTCGTGCGTGTGTTGTGTGTGTGTGTGTGTGTGTGTGTGTGTGTGTGTGTGTGTGTGTGTGTGTGTGTGTGTGTGTGCGTGCGTTTCGTGTGTGTGTGTGTGTGTGTGTGTGTGTGTGTGTGTGTGTGTGTGTGTGTGTGTAGAAAGAGAGAGCGGAGAGAAAGAACAGGGGGTGTGATGATGGTGGGGTTTGGGTGGGAGAACGCGAAATGGGAAACGGAACTGAAATACAAAATGGAATTCAACACCCGTGCTATCATTATTGCGAGTACTTATACAACGCCTCTCCTTGGCTTGAGACCAAGCTCTCGTTGACACAACGGGCTGCCTACCTGGGTACAGCCGACTGAACGCCTGCCTGACGGGATTAATCATGTGTTTCCCATTTCATTCGATCGAAGACCATTGGCTCACTTTCTCTTTCATCCTTTCGTGTGTGTGTGTGTGTGTGTGTGTGTGTGTGTGTGTGTGTGTGTGTTTTCCACGAAGATGCATGCAAAGTGTATATGTATTTGTTACGGATGGAAATGCGTGTGTGTGGAAGTCTGACTCACTCAGAATTATGGATGCATGCACGACTTTCTCTAATTCACATACACACACCCACTCATCCGAACATGGACAGCCAGGCAACAAAATAACACTTCTTTTTTTTATGCCGCCCGAGCCATCAAGCAAAACACATACGAAATAAACACACAATTAAACGTAGGTTGGTACACCCACCATCAGGTGTACACACACACAACAAGTCAATACAATTATAGCTATCAAAACTGCCGGGTCCAACGATGATGACGACAGCGGCAGCGACGAGTCAAGTCTGGCAACAGAGTCTCTTCAGAGCTGTGGCTCACAATGAAGAAAGAAGAAAAAGAAAACTAACACGTTCGTGGCGTCTCTGTCAGCAACACGGTGACAGTCTCAACTACGAGCTGTGGCTCAAACACCTAAGAGCTGTGGCTCAACACCAACCAAGAGCTGTGGCACACACACCACCTGTGGCTCAACACCAACCAAGAGCTGTGGCACACACACCACACACACAGCGACGGCCTCGGACGCAGGTCGCTGGCACAAAAGAAGGGGCGACGTCCTGGCTCACCAGCAGCGACGTCTCCAACCCACTGCCCAACAGTGGTCGGTCACGGGCGCAGTGGCAGGTAGGGCAATTGTCAGCGCTCAGGCCGGCCTCTCGACACCAGCAGCAAACAGGTGGAGAACGGGGCGTCAACACAGCTATGGCCCCGGCCCTAACCCGGTAGCAGCCAGTCCCCGTCAGTCCAGGGAACACTATCAACCTGGGGGCAACTGATTAACTACCTTGATTATCATGGCCACTATTCATTGCAATCACAACTATCTTCATATTCATTAGCCACATTATATTTCACTAGAACTTGAGCCACATATCAGCATATTCGTTCATATTCATTACAATATTTTGTTTCCGGAATTATGACATTACAACATTCCCTTTTCCGGAATCATTACACTAAAACATTCCCTTTTCCGGAATCATAACACTGCACAGGAAAGGATTTCCATATAAACCTTTCAGACTCTCGTTTTCCAACTTGGGGAAAGGATTTCCACATAAACCTTTCATAATCTAGTCTCCCAAATTAGGGAAAAGGATTTCCATCTGGATCCTCTTCAATAAACTATGAATACAATTCATTACACACAATAATTTCATTACACAATTGATTATTTTTTCAAACTATAAATGTCTTTCGTTAATTCACACACTGTTCATTTGCTTTCTTGTAAACAAGAATGTTCAGTTCATTTCCTATAATCACCATGTCCTTTGTCAATTCAGGAAATGTTCATTTCTTTTCTTGTAACACAAGAACGCTCACTTCACTTCAGTTCATCAGCTTCACTATATGCAAGGGAAAGATTTCCACCACATTTTTGTTAAACAACACTGTGACGGGTCTCCGACGCTCCCCCTCGTTATTAAAATATGATTTTAATATTCAGGGATGCAGGGGGGTTATAGACAGAAGTATTTACGCTTTCACAACCAAAATGCGCTCTCACATAGGCACACGCACTCTGTCACTCACATCGGGCCCGCACAAAGGTGACGGGAAACAACATTCATAGAAAATAATCAACTTTTATTTAACTTGACTCCGAGCCCCCACCCGTCACTACACAACACACTTATCTGTATCATACAAATATGTAAACATCATACAGACAATCTCATAAATCGCATCCCCTGTTCTTCAGTTATTCTTACTTAACCAGGAAAGACAATACTCCACTATTCTGTTTGCACACTTATAGACTTAAGAACAAATAAAACGTCCATAACTTGCCAGCATTCCTTGGTTGAACGTCAGTTTCTCTCATCCCACTGTGCGACTACGAGCTGAAGCTGCCACACTGTTGCGTCCTCCCGATTGGCCAAATCCCAGTTGGGGGACACTGGCAACGTAGCTTGAGTCGCACCCTCAGACCGAGTCTCCCGGACTCCACTGCACTTCGCCCTCTCCACGGAAAGGGCTCCTGTCGGCCTCTCCCACAGGTCTTCTCTGGCTGCAAACACCCCACCGTTGTCTGGCAGCTCCCTGTCTAGGCTCCAACAGGCTGACACGTCTTGCTGTCGACCGTCCCCACACGGGAGACAATTCTTCTCCTCGTCGGCTCCGAGGCTACAGCAACCTCCACTGTCTTACGTCCCCACCCAGGAGACAACGAGGCGACAGCAACCCTCTGCTTCACGCTGTATTTTCTTGAGCCCTCAGCAAGACGGGCGAGTTCACTTTCCCTTAAGTGAGTCACACACTTCCTGGTTTTCCAAGCTCCTTATATTCGTTCTCAAAGAAAGAGAGAACCCGAATTTAGCTGGTTCAACCAATGGAATCACTGGCACACACACATCACACGATTTGTACCAATAAATTCCCAAGTTATTTTTATTCCGCCAATGGAATCACTAGTCACCTACACATACGCACAACAGCTGCTAGTGCCAACAAAGACTTGGGTACCAAGTGGTTAATGCATAACCTCCTCTTCAGACTCATGTTCGATTCCCCGAGCTACCCATTGTACTAACAGCCTGGACTTCTCTACCAACCAGGACTGACGCTTCAAGTAGTTACAACCTCTATAGACAACAAGGTGCGAACCACTCAATAGGCCGAAGCCTTCCATTCATTCCTCAGAACAAAGGACGACGGAATGGTCGCTGTACTCTGCCTGCAGGCTGACGGTCACCTACACGATCGTCTTCCTTTCAGCCCCACTGGAGAACCCACTGAATAGCCAGTGCTCAAAGTGGACACTCTCGTCTACCCAGGTCGGCATGTCGGCATGTTCTTGTTACTACCCCCCTAGACATGCGAAACACTTCCCAGTAATTGTCCCTCCTTCAGTATACGACTCGGGGTATTCCCCTCTGGTGATGCCTGAGTTCGCACACTTGAAGAACCCAAGGAACTTGCTCTCAACAACAGCAAAACTCCCCTTAATTTGCCTAAATGCTCGAGAACATTCGGTCGACTCATGACACCCCCGTACCTAAGAATGTTGTTCCAATCAACATTTCCTCCAGGACGAATGTTCTCAAATTGGATAAAACAAACTCAGTTGCATGGGTCGGTATAGCAGTACTACCCCTATGCTTCAAGACATCACTTCCATCAACATCTCTAACATGGAGAATGTACATAATTAAAACCAATAAATCAATCAAAGAGTCAACTGAATCACTCTTTGGTTAGTCATAAACGACTGTGCACAACACTCAACTCTAAACTGGCTCACATATAATCAAGAACTCTCTCTATAGTGTTAGCTATCAGCATGTCCATACATATTGATTAACCATTCCATTCACTTCTAATAATAGCACAGCCATGATTAACCCAAGATTCAAATTCAGGGGTGTGGCCCAGCCTACTTAACATCAAAATCGAGTTCAGCCGTGTGGCCACAATCTACTAACACAAGATCAAGTTCAGGCGTGTGGCCCCACACACGCTCTCACACCCAATATGCAAATCAACCATTTATCATGATGTCACAAAATAAGACATTTTCACACTTTACCAATCAGTGAACAAGACAACGTTAGCAAATAGATACCAACCAGAAAATGAAAAATCATAGCACGTGAGCATGCACTCAACCATAATGGCAATGGACAAAAGCAACATCAATTGATAACCATCAATCAAAAAATTAAAACAACAAAAGAACAAAGACTCAACCCACCCCACGATGGGCACGCAAATCAAAATAACACAACCAGCCAGCTACATTATTTACACGGTAGCTGCCCGTAACAGATGACTGCTCACACCACCACCACAACAGCAGCAGCCCGTAGGCATTGCTCCTACCATTGTTCTACTTCTGTTGTTCACACTACAACAGCAACACCCTGGAGGCATTACTCCAACCCTTGACCTACTCCTGCCCCTCTCAATCTTGACCGCCGTTTGTAACTCGCCAATAGCCCCTGGGGCAGATAGTTTGCGTATTCCAGGCTTTACAAGGGAGTCAGAGCACCTTTCACACATTTTAGTCCTTAAAGGAGCGCGTGAAAATCTGCGCGATCCTCTTCTAGCCTGTTCGGCAAAATCTCCTTGGCATTCAGCCCCCTTGGCTTTCCTTGCCTCAGGGTCTGTTGTTCGAAGATCACGTGAACTGGGCTGTCGCACCCATTCACTGCGACGACGATCACCTCCCCTTTCCAAAATGTTAAGAGATGATCCCTCACTCATCTCATCCGAACCGATTTTCTTTTTCTGTGTGGAACTTCCTTGGTTCGAATCCCACTCCGTGCGTATGCCCACTGCTTTCTGGGCCTTACTTCCTTCTCCCTTTTTCAACACTGGCTTGTCTGCTCCTACGAGCTGACTATTCTTGGCATTTCCTAACGATAGCTGGTCTCCTTGACCTTCTTGCCATGCGTTAATACAGCCTCCCTGGTTCCAGTTACTCTGTGGTCCCTCTTGGCCTCGACCCTGAGGTCCGCCACCGTGGCTCCTACATTTCTGACTGCCACGGCAACGCCAACAGCTACTTGAACCACCACTACGGCCACCATGGCCTACAGCACCGCCACTACGGCCACCTCTCTGGCCCACGGCACCTGTGCACTTCACCTGCTTTCTGTTTACTTTCCAGTAGGAGTTCCTACCCTGCACTACCCTTCCTTTCCCTACTTGACTGGCAGCCTGGTTAGGCTTTGGGAGGATGTACCTACCGCCTAACAAAGCTGGATAGGGAAGATTCTTTTGTACTGCTGCAGCGACAGTACTCCTAACAAACTCTGACTCTACTTTGACACGGGCCAAAGGCAGCCGATTAACTCTTCCATCTGCATATCGCACGCAGGTGGTTTCCCCTGTATAGTCTGTCTCTCTCACAAAACCGGGTTCTACCATTGCCGCCAGAGTCAATCCTGTATCTAACAAGCAGGTCACCGGCTTCCCGTTTACTACTGCCCTAGTAGTTGGTGGTGGCACTCTGCCTTCCTGTTGAATAGTATCAACGGCAACAACTGAATGTATTCGCAGTCCGCTACAGTCCTTGGCGATATGACCCTCTCGCCCACACTTAAAACATGTGCGTTTCACCCTAACACTCTCTTGAGTCCCACTGTTGCCACGGGACTTAGAATCCGCTTCTAACTGCGGTCTCGCCTCCTGTTTGTAGCGAGTCGGCGAATCACTCCCTGCCTGTGTGGTCTGGGCATTCCGGGACGACTGGTTCGATCCCTTCACCCCATTACGCTGATCATGGGCAGATTCATACCTGTCTGCAACTTTCACTAGGTCTTCTAAACTTCCTAATTCTCTTTCTGCCAAGAATACCGTGAGATCCTTCCGACAGGTGGAGAGAATTTGCTCCTTAACGATCTCCTCCCTCAAAGATTCAAAAGTTTGTTCGATGTTTCCTAACCTTATCCATTTATCAAAGAGAGCCCTAAGCCGATAAAGGAACTGTACGTGTGTCTCACCTGATTTACGAACGGTTTCTCTGAACAGTTTCCTATACCTATCGGCGGTTACCTGGTACCTCTGAAACAAAGCATCGCGCACCGACTCATAATCTGTCTGTTTTTCCGGTGGTAAGCAGAAAAAAGCATCCCTAGCTTTGGGTGTCAGCAGCGCAGACAAATTTGTGGCCCACCGTTCTTCGGGTAAGCCCTGATCTTTGGCAATCCTTTCAAATTGCGAAATGAAATCCTCTAAATGGTCCGGATTATCATCAAACTTTGGCATATTGATCAAGGGACTGACATGTGGTGCAAAGTTCGCTTGGGGTTTTGCGTCCACGTCCCGTTCTTTCTCCAACTTTAATTTTTCTAACTCAAACTGCCTTATCTTCTCTCTTTCTCTTTCCTCTCTTTCCTCTTTCTCCCTTTCTCTTTCCCGTTCTCTTTCTCTCTCCTCCTTTTCCCGTTCTCTTTCTCTCTCTTCTCTTTCCCGTTCTCTTTCTCTCTCTTCTCTTTCCCGTTCTCTCTCCTTTTCCCGTTCTCTTTCTCTCTCCTCCTTTTCCCGTTCCCTTTCTCTCTCTTCTCTTTCCCGTTCCCTTTCTCTCTCTTCTCTTTCCCGTTCCCTTTCTCTCTCTTCTCTTTCCCGTTCCCTTTCTCTCTCTTCTCTTTCCCGTTCTCTCTCTCTCTCCTCTCTTTCCCGTTCCCTTTCTCTCTCTTCTCTTTCCCGTTCTCTCTCTCTCTCTTCTCTTTCCCGTTCTCTTTCCTCTTTTTTCTTTCCTTCTTCCCTTTCCCTTTGTATTTTCTGAGCCTCGATTACACGGGGCCAGTTCTCATCTACATATGCCTTCAGTTCCGGACCCTTTAGTCCTAAAGCTTTTCCTTCTTCTATGAGGTCCATCTTTTTCAGCGGACCCATTGTCTCAGCACCCTCTTCAGTCGACATTTTGAAGCTATCTAACCCTCGATCAGCTAGCTAATACAACCACAGTAACAAGCGAGATATCCACACGATCACTCGTAAATAAAGCGATCAACTAGTTGTGCTACACACAATCAACCTCAATAGCAACCAAGTCCAGCAAGTTCAAACAACTGGCACAGTCATGAAAAGAGATCAAAACAATCAACCATGACTAACGTCTTTCCCGGTAAGAAAGAAAAAAAAGAAAATCTAGGTTTCCACAATTACGACAAATTTCAAATCCTTTAGCAATTGAACAAACCCAGAAATCAAAATCACTTATGACTCATTTATGTTCATCCCGGACGAGCCCCCAATTTGTGACGGGTCTCCGACGCTCCCCCTCGTTATTAAAATATGATTTTAATATTCAGGGATGCAGGGGGGTTATAGACAGAAGTATTTACGCTTTCACAACCAAAATGCGCTCTCACATAGGCACACGCACTCTGTCACTCACATCGGGCCCGCACAAAGGTGACGGGAAACAAATAACATTCATAGAAAATAATCAACTTTTATTTAACTTGACTCCGAGCCCCCACCCGTCACTACACAACACACTTATCTGTATCATACAAATATGTAAACATCATACAGACAATCTCATAAATCGCATCCCCTGTTCTTCAGTTATTCTTACTTAACCAGGAAAGACAATACTCCACTATTCTGTTTGCACACTTATAGACTTAAGAACAAATAAAACGTCCATAACTTGCCAGCATTCCTTGGTTGAACGTCAGTTTCTCTCATCCCACTGTGCGACTACGAGCTGAAGCTGCCACACTGTTGCGTCCTCCCGATTGGCCAAATCCCAGTTGGGGGACACTGGCAACGTAGCTTGAGTCGCACCCTCAGACCGAGTCTCCCGGACTCCACTGCACTTCGCCCTCTCCACGGAAAGGGCTCCTGTCGGCCTCTCCCACAGGTCTTCTCTGGCTGCAAACACCCCACCGTTGTCTGGCAGCTCCCTGTCTAGGCTCCAACAGGCTGACACGTCTTGCTGTCGACCGTCCCCACACGGGAGACAATTCTTCTCCTCGTCGGCTCCGAGGCTACAGCAACCTCCACTGTCTTACGTCCCCACCCAGGAGACAACGAGGCGACAGCAACCCTCTGCTTCACGCTGTATTTTCTTGAGCCCTCAGCAAGACGGGCGAGTTCACTTTCCCTTAAGTGAGTCACACACTTCCTGGTTTTCCAAGCTCCTTATATTCGTTCTCAAAGAAAGAGAGAACCCGAATTTAGCTGGTTCAACCAATGGAATCACTGGCACACACACATCACACGATTTGTACCAATAAATTCCCAAGTTATTTTTATTCCGCCAATGGAATCACTAGTCACCTACACATACGCACAACAGCTGCTAGTGCCAACAAAGACTTGGGTACCAAGTGGTTAATGCATAACCTCCTCTTCAGACTCATGTTCGATTCCCCGAGCTACCCATTGTACTAACAGCCTGGACTTCTCTACCAACCAGGACTGACGCTTCAAGTAGTTACAACCTCTATAGACAACAAGGTGCGAACCACTCAATAGGCCGAAGCCTTCCATTCATTCCTCAGAACAAAGGACGACGGAATGGTCGCTGTACTCTGCCTGCAGGCTGACGGTCACCTACACGATCGCCTTCCTTTCAGCCCCACTGGAGAACCCACTGAATAGCCAGTGCTCAAAGTGGACACTCTCGTCTACCCAGGTCGGCATGTCGGCATGTTCTTGTTACTACCCCCCTAGACATGCGAAACACTTCCCAGTAATTGTCCCTCCTTCAGTATACGACTCGGCGTATTCCCCTCTGGTGATGCCTGAGTTCGCACACTTGAAGAACCCAAGGAACTTGCTCTCAACAACAGCAAAACTCCCCTTAATTTGTCTAAATGCTCGAGAACATTCGGTCGACTCATGACAAACACATATATTGATACCCATGTAAACACATCACACATCAGAATGAAAAACAAATGTCTATGTCGCTCACTCTGGGAGCTTATTATCCATAGCATCAAAACTCTCCATCTTCTTGCAAACCATATTAGAATAGACACTTTTTCTTCATCATGAAGTTCATAGCCAGTTAAGTCACAAAATAAACAAAATCTTTTTTCTTTTTTCTGAAGACCACTTCTTATAACACTCACTTCATCTATTCACATTTTCCGAAACAATTTCGTTTTGCTACCCTATCAAGTCATAGGATAACAGAACAACAATACTTTCTTTTTTAAATAAAACCTTCACAAGAGCGCTGAGGAAGTTTCAGTCGCTCCTAAACGGGAATACAGTTTTAGTTTGTTAATAAATAAACATTCAATGATAAATACCTGACTGCTACTAGCTAACGGCTGAGCCCCTCTTCGGCTTTCTGTGACTTGTATTGCCGGAATCACTGCAGAGACTGCCTAACCGGTGCAACTCACCCGGCTTATAGCAATGCGCCGGTGAGTAGCAGTCAGCTAACTTTTGCAACCGGCTTCCGGAAAACTACCTTCCGGTAAGCACTGTCGCACATGAAACTTTGTGACCGGATGAAAAACGGTCCGTCACAGTATTATTCATTCGAACCGCCAAACTGGCCTGTTCCGAAAGTTGGTGATGGGGTTTTGCGTGTGCGCAAGATTTTATGCACTTACGAACTCATTCGAAGGACTTTGCTGGAAATGAACCAATGTTAAATGCGGAGGACAATTCCCCCCGCTGCCCACACGGTCCGGCGGAGATTCGAACCCTTAACCGCACGTTCACCAGGAATAGAA
>CM065748.1:2694829-2732329 GCA_033310375.1 Conus canariensis | reverse complement strand
GGAACTGGCTGTGTTTCTCACGCTTCCCATGATGCGCGGGCTGTACATGTGCGTCCGCCCTGACCTTCGTCACTCTCTACGTTTGTGACTGCAGCGTGTTTGTGTCACACTACATGACCCGTTGGAGATTCTGTGTTCGGCAAGGTCATCATCGTACGCGCTGCATGCCTTGTTTGGAAGAGCTGAGGTTTCATTCCAGTTCCAGAAGAAAAAAAATTGATCGAGGACACGACGAAAACGGAGTCAGAAGTGCTTTATGTGAACGTCTTTAATTGTTGTCCACATTATGACATGTGTACGAACGTCTTTAATTGTTGTCCACATTATGACATGTCTATGAATGTCTTTAGTTGTTGTCCACATTATGACATGTCTATGAATGTCTTTAATTGTTGTCCACATTATGACATGTCTATGAATGTCTTTAGTTGTCCACATTATGACATGTCTATGAATGTCTTTAGTTGTTGTCCACATTATGACATGTCTATGAATGTCTTTAGTTGTCCACATTATGACATGTCTATGAACGTCTTTAATTGTTGTCCACATTATGACATGTCTATGAACGTCTTTAGTTGTCCACATTATGACATGTCTATGAACGTCTTTAATTGTTGTCCACATTATGACATGTCTATGAACGTCTTTAGTTGTCCACATTATGACATGTCTATGAACGTCTTTAATTGTTGTCCACATTATGACATGTCTATGAACGTCTTTAATTGTTGTCCACATTATGACATGTCTATAAACGTCTTTAATTGTTGTCCACATTATGACATGTCTATGAACGTCTTTTGTTGTCCACATTATGACATGTCTATGAACGTCTTTTGTTGTCCACATTATGACATGTCTATGAATGTCTTTAGTTGTCCACATTATGACATGTCTATGAACGTCTTTAATTGTTGTCCACATTATGACATGTCTATGAACGTCTTTTGTTGTCCACATTATGACATGTCAATGAACGTCTTTTGTTGTCCACATTATGACATGTCTATGAACGTCTTTTGTTGTCCACATTATGACATGTGTACGAATGTCTTTAATTGTTGTCCACATTATGACATGTCTATGAACGTCTTTAGTTGTCCACATTATGACATGTCTATGAACGTCTTTAGTTGTCCACATTATGACATGTCTATGAACGTCTTTAGTTGTCCACATTATGACATGTCTATGAATGTCTTTAATTGTTGTCCACATTATGACATGTCTATGAATGTCTTTAGTTGTCCACATTATGACATGTCTATGAACGTCTTTAATTGTTGTCCACATTATGACATGTCTATGAACGTCTTTTGTTGTCCACATTATGACATGTCTATGAATGTCTTTAGTTGTTGTCCACATTATGACATGTCTATGAATGTCTTTATGTTGTCCACATTATGACATGTCTATGAACGTCTTTAGTTTGTCCACATTATGACATGTCTATTGTATATGAGTCTTTAATTGTTTTCCACATTTATGAACATGTCTATGAATGTCTTTAGTTTGTTCCACATTATGACATGTCTATGAACGTCTTTAATTGTTGTCCACATTATGACATGTCTATGAATGTCTTTAGTTGTTGTCCACATTATGACATGTCTATGAATGTCTTTTGTTGTCCACATTATGACATGTCTATGAACGTCTTTATAGTTGTCTCACATTATGACATGTCTATGAATGTCTTTAATTGTTGTCCACATTATGACATGTCTATGAATGTCTTTAGTTGTCCACATTATGACATGTCTATGAACGTCTTTAATTGTTGTCCACATTATTGACATGTCTTATGAAACGTCTTTTGTTGGTCCACATTATGACATGTCTATGAACGTCTTTAATTGTTGTCCACATTATGACATGTCTATGAACGTCTTTAGTTGTCCACATTATGACATGTCTATGAATGTCTTTAGTTGTTGTCCACATTATGACATGTCTATGAATGTCTTTAGTTGTCCACATTATGACATGTCTATGAACTGTCTTTAATTGTTGTCCACATTATGACATGTCTATGAATGTCTTTAGTTGTCCACATTATGACATGTCTATGAACGTCTTTTGTTGTCCACATTATGACATGTCTATGAACGTCTTTTGTTGTCCACATTATGACATGTCTATGAACGTCTTTTGTTGTCCACATTATGACATGTCTATGAATGTCTTTAATTGTTGTCCACATTATGACATGTCTATGAACGTCTTTTGTTGTTCCACATTATAAAATACAATGTGTTCTGGTTTCTTTGCTGGCACTCTCCTTAGTAATTCTGAGACTTTCTCCAACGGTAAAAGAAGGTAAAAGCAGTGTTAAGTGTCTTGAGGGGGTGGGGTTGAGGGGCGTTGGAATGTTGGTTGGTTGGGTGTGAGGGGCGTGTGATGGTGTGGGTTGGGGGTTGAGGGCGCTTGTGGATGGTGTGGGGGTGTGGTGTGTGAGGCGTTGTGGATGGTGGGGGGTGGGGGTGAGGGGTCGTGTGGATGGGAGAGTGGGGTTGAGGGCGTTGTGGATGGGTGGGGTAGGGTGAGGGGCGTGTGGATGGGAAGTGGGGGTGAGGGGCGTGTGGATGGGTGGGGGTGGGGGTGAGGGGCGTGTGGATGGGTGGGGTGGGGGGTGAGGGGCGTGTGGGATGGGAGGGGAGTGGGGTGGGATGGGGGCGTGGTGGTGGGGGTGTGGAGGTGGGGGGTGAGGGGGCGTGTGGAGATGGGTGGGGGGTGGGGTAAGGGGCGTGTGGATGGGTAGGAGGTGGGGTGGTGAGGGGCGTGTGGATGGGTGGGGGTGGGGGTGTAGGGGGTGTGAATGGGAGGAGGTGGGGGTGAGGAGGTGTGGGTATGGGTGGAGGGTGGGGGTGTGAGGGGCATTAATGGAGAGTGGGTGGAGGGCGTGTGGAGGTGGAGGGTGGGGTGGGGCATGGATGGGTGGGGGGGGGTGAGGGGCGTGTGGATGGTGGGGTGGGGGTGAGGGTAAGGGAGGTGTCGGGAAGGGGGGAAGGGAGAGAGAGAGAGAGAGAGAGAGAGAGAGAGAGAGGAGGAGAGAGAGAGGGGAGAGAGAAAGAGAGCGAAAGGGGAATGAGAGCTTGTGGAGTTAAATCCAATTTATGTTATTTATAGCCCAGCCGACCGCAAGGTGCCACGTAAGGCATGCTAAAAAAAAAAAAACCTCATTAATTTTTGGGGGGGGTTGTTTAAAACGCGGAAAACTAGCTTTAAAATATTACTTTCGTAAAAACTTTGTTCAGATGAAAAGTATGTATTCCTTTCAGGAACTAAAAAAAAAATCACATCAGTTGGAGGTTGGCAGAGACAGTGAGAGCGGTGTGTGTGTGTGTGTGTGTGTGTGTGTGTGTGTGTGTGTGTGTGTGTGTGTGTGTGTGTGTGTGCGCGCGTGCGTGCGTGCGTGCATGCGTGCGTGCGTGCGTGCTCTGTGTGTGTGTGGTGTGTGTGTGTGTGTGTGTGTGTGTGTGTGTGTACACAGAGAGACAGACAAACAGACAGAGACAGACAGACAGACAGACAGAGACAGACAGACAGACAGAGACAGAGAGAGATGTGAACTTTAGTGGAAGTGGACGGGGGTGGAGGGATTTCAGTAACAGACCAAAAGAAAAAAAAGTTACCGGACCGCCAAAAGGAATGGAACAAGCAAGTTACAATTCAGACACGACGCGTTTCGACCCTTTGACCTTCTTCAGGGCAGGAAAAAACAACACTGACACACAGAAGAAAAACAACACTGACACACAGAAGAAAAACAATCAACAACACTGGCAAACAAAAGACAAACAATCAACAACATTGACACACAGAAGACAAACAATCAACAACACTGACACACATAGGAAAAACAACAGTGACACACAGAAGAAAAACAATCAACAACACAGACACACAGAAGAAAAATAATCAACAACACTGACACACAGAAGAAAAACAACACTGACACACAGAAGAAAAACAACACTGACACACAGAAGAAAAAACAATCAACAACACTGACACACAGAAGGAAAACAACACTGACACACAGAAGAAAAACAACACTGACACACAGAAGAAAAACAATCAACAACACTGGCAAACAGAAGACAAACAATCAACAACACTGACACACAGAAAGAAAAACAACACTGACACACAGTAGAAAAACAATCAACAACACTGACACACAGAAGAAAAACAACCAACAACACTGACACACAGAAGACAAACAATCAACAACACTGACACACATAGGAAAAACAACAGTGACACACAGAAGAAAAACAATCAACAACACAGACACACAGAAGAAAAATAATCAACAACACTGACACACAGAAGAAAAACAACACTGACACACAGAAGAAAAACAACACTGACACACAGAAGAAAAACAATCAACAACACTGACACACAGAAGAAAAACAACACTGACACACAGAAGAAAAACAATCAACAACACTGACACACAGAAGAAAAACAACACTGACACACAGAAGAAAAACAATCAACAACACTGACACACAGAAGACAAACAATCAACAACACTGACACACAGAAGAAAAACAACACTGACACACAGAAGAAAAACAATCAACAACACTGGCAAACAGAAGAAAAACAACACTGACACACAGAAGAAAAACAATCAACAACACTGACACACAGAAGAAAAACAATCAACAACACTGGCAAACAGAAGACAAACAATCAACAACACTGACACACAGAAAGAAAAACAACACTGACACACAGTAGAAAAACAATCAACAACACTGACACACAGAAGAAAAACAACCAACAACACTGACACACAGAAGACAAACAATCACAACACTGACACACATAGGAAAAAACAACAGTGACACACAGAAGAAAAACAATCAACAACACAGACACACAGAAGAAAAATAATCAACAACACTGACACACAGAAGAAAAACAACACTGACACACAGAAGAAAAACAACACTGATACACAGAAGAAAAACAATCAACAACACTGACACACAGAAGAAAAACAACACTGACACACAGAAGAAAAACAATCAACAACACTGACACACAGAAGATAAACAATCAACAAGTCTGACACACAGAAGACAAACAATCAACAACACTGACACACAGAAGAAAAATAATCACTGACACACAGAAGAAAACCAGTCAACAACTCTGACACACTGAAGACAAACAATCAACAACACTGACACACAGAAGAAAAACCAATCAACAACACTGACACACAGAAGAAAAACAATCAACAACACTGACGCACAGAAGGAAAACAATCCTTGACACACAGAAGAAAAACAATCAACAACACTGTCACACAGAAGAAAAACAATCAACAACACTGACACACAGAAGAAACACAATCACTGACACACAGAAGAAAAACAATCAACAACACTGACACACAGAAGAAAAGCAATCACTGACACACAGAAGAAAAACAATCAAGAACACTGGCACACAGAAGAAAACAAGCAACAACACCGACACACAGAAGAAAAGCAATCACTGTCACACAGAAGAAAAACAATCACACAGAAGAAAAACAATCACTGACACACAGAAGAAAAACAATCAACAACACTGACACACAGAAGAAAACAATCAACAACACTGACACACAGAAGACAAACAGTCAACAACACTGACGCACAGAAGAAAAACAATCACTGACACACAGAAGACAAACAATCAACAATACTGACACACAGAAGAAAAACAATCAACAACACTGACACACAGAAGAAAAACAAGCATTCACAGCTGGAACCGCTTTTAGTGGAAGTCTTTTTAGACCAAAGTTATGGAAGGGAACTGCAAAGCAAAGAGAGGAGAACAAGCTAGCGAGAGATGGGAACCGTGCTTTAAAATGGCAAGAAAAGTAATGATTATAATGGTATATAAAATCATAAAGTGTTCCAGTCAATAAAGAAAAATGGAAATATAAACAGAAATAGAAATGAATTCTAAAATGATATTGAATGAAGAGAAGTCTCAGTATATCAACTCACAATACACAGAAATAGAAATGAATTTAAAAATGATACTGATAATAATGATGATAATAATAACAATGATGATGATGATGATGATGATAATGAAGATGATGATGATGAAGATGATGATGATGATCATGGTGATGATGGTGATGGTGATAACAATGAAGATTATCAAAAAGTACAGATTGAAAGAAAGATCAATGTACCGCCTAACGGAAGAAGAAACGAATTGCAAAACAAACACGGCGCGTTTCGACCTCATTGGTACTCTTCAGGCAAGACGAGCAACAGTCAAGAAATGAACTAAATGATAATGACTATAATTTCATTGGGTGTATCTGACCATGCCCCCCCCCTCCTCTTCCCTCAAATGTGGGCGCAATGTGCTTCAATTGATACGTTTTTTCATCATTTGGGACATTGAGAATTTTGAAGAAGGGAGGTTACTTTGAAGCAAAGAGGAGGGGGTGGGGGAGAGGGGTTCAGTCTGGGTTCACTGAGGGGAGTAAGTTTAGGCACCTGCCGGTATAGCGAATAGAAACGCCGGTTTGATCTACCATACCCGTTTAAAATCGGTATGGTGGATAGATCTGCTGGTTTGATGTAACATACCCGTTTAGAATCGGTATAGTGAATAGAACTGCTGGTGTGATCTAACATACCCGTTTAAAATCGGTATAGTGAATAGAACTGCTGGTTTGATGTAACAGACCCGTTTAAAATTGATAGAGCGAATGAAATTGCCGGTTTGATCTAAAATGCCAGTACAAAATCGGTAAAACGAATAGGATTACCAGTTTGATCTGAAATACCATTGTAAAATCGGTATAATGAGTCAAATGATCAGTTGGACTTAAAATAGCAGTACACGATCGAGTCGGTGTGCATTTCTTAGTGAAGTTAGCACTGCTGTTTTATTTGTGATTAAAATGTCATAGGAGCGTGCAAGGTTTTCTTTGCATACAAGTCCATCTTTCTTCCTCTTGAAATATAGATGGCTACTCGGCCCGAAGTCCATGGAGAAGGAGCAGTTCTGTGCGGATGACTCCAAGGCGCTTTCTTCACACGCATCAGTATCGTTGAAAGGATGGGGAGGCTCCATCGTCCACACGATGTGATGATGAGCCACTGACTGCAAAAGCAGGTGCTTTCTGAGCGGAGATTTACATGACCTCTGACCTCTGAACACCTGGTTAGGGATGTTCTGCCGGATGTTCGTTCGTTTGTTTGTTTCGTTTGTTTGTTTGTTTGTTTGTTTTTTTTTCCCTAAAATATAAACACTTTTCATATATGGATGGTTTTTATCAAAGTAAGGTGACTACAGGCAGAAACCTAAACTTGAATTAAAAAAAAAAAAGTAGAATTCTTGAGCTGCCAAAACGAAGGAATAAAGCAATTACAAAACAAACGCAGCGCGTTTCGTCATATCGAGTCTTTTTCTTTTCTCTTTTTTTTTTTTTTTTCAGAACAAACAACATACAGAACAGTGATTTATGTTTGGTCGTCCTTTGTTTCCGTTGTTTTGAATGTTGTTTGTGTTGCCTGTCTTTGTTTAGCGGTTCTGCTTCTTTTTTTTTTTTCAATTTTTAGTTTGAATTCAGACTGTGAAGAAAAGAGAGATCCAGTGTCATAGTTTAAGGCCCTTTTGTGTATCTCTGAAAGGAACTGTTTTTTTTTTCTTTGTTCTTTTCTTTTTTCAACAAGCATGCATGGCACCTATTTCAACGATGTGACAGGCCCGATGTCGCCTCCTGCGGTCGGCTGAGTTGAAAACAGCATAATTTGGCTTTGAACTGGTCAGCAGAAGCTGTCACAGTCACGAAGGTTTTGGATGACGTGTGCACGGAATACCGGCGATTTAACCCGATCCTGACAGAGCCAGGAACATTAAATCGCTCGACTGCCTTCCGGTGTAATTACGCTATTGAGTTGTGCTGTCCGATTCTAAAGGGTTAATCGGTTGTGACCGCCAGGTGACGTTTATTACACTATTCAGTTGTGTCGTTCGAATAAAAAGCTATCGCATGGAGTGTGTGTGTGTGTGTGTGTGTGTGTGTGTGTGTGTGTGTGGTGTGTGTGTGTGTGTGTGCGCGCGCGCGCGCGCGCGCGCGCGAACGCGCACGCGTGTGTGTGATTCGTTGCTGTAACTGGTGCACCTTGACGTCTCTCTCTCTCTCTCTCTCTCTCTTCTCTCTCTCTCTCTCTCTCTCTCTCTCTCTCTCTCTCTCTCTCATGTGTTTAGTTAACGCATGTATTGATACGCAGATGTTGTATGAACACCTCTCTCCTAGTGCGAAGTTTGTTTCGGAGTCAGTAGATTGTACTGCATCCATTTGTGTACTATTTTGTTTGATGAAGTGAATAAGTCGACTCAGTCGTTGTACTTTATGCGTTGGTGTACTAGTCTGTTATTGTTATTGTTGATACGTTTGTCGTTCTGTGTTTTATATGTAAATCCCAATCCCCTACCCCCACCTCCCACCCACCCACCCTCCAACCCCGCCCCTTCAGAAAAGGCCGTGTACTATACTGAACAAATTTTGTTTTATTTAATTTAATTTAGTTTTATTCAATTTGATTTAATCTCTCTCTCTCTCTCTCTCTCTCTCTCTCCTCTCTCTCTCTCTCTCTCTCTCTCTCTCTCTGCATCTTTCTTTTTCTCCCTGTCTCTGCCTCTGTGTGTGTGTGTGTGTGTGTGTGTGTGTGTGTGTGTGTGTGTGTGTGTGTGTGTGTGTGTGTGTGTGTGTGTGTGCG
This sequence comes from Conus canariensis, assembly GCA_033310375.1. Taxonomy (NCBI): domain Eukaryota; kingdom Metazoa; phylum Mollusca; class Gastropoda; order Neogastropoda; family Conidae; genus Conus; species Conus canariensis. Next base: position 2,723,558 of record CM065748.1, on the reverse strand, counting down.
TGTGTGTGTGCGTGCTGTGTGTGTGTGTGTGTGTGTGTGTGTGTGTGTGTGCGTGTGTGTGTGTGTGTTGTGTGTGTGTGTGTGCGCGCGCGCGCGCGCGCATGTTTAAGTGCTTTGCCAACAACGCACGTAGCGGGGACAGTTTGATACATGATTTCTTTTCTTTTTCAATTGCGCTTGAAGAGCAGCAGGAAAGACAATTCTCGCGTTGATGTTGCTCCGGGAGTTACAGCTCTTGATGTTGCTCCGGGAGTTACAGCTCTTGATGTTGCTCCGGGAGTTACAGCTCTTGATGTTGCTCCGGGAGTTACAGCTCTTGATGTTGCTCCGGGAGTTACAGCTCTTGATGTTGCTTTGGCGGAACGGCTAGGCATTTGTTTGTTTGTTTTTGTTTTTGTTTTAGTCTGTTTTGTGCATCTGAAAATTGGTGTGCCTGTGTGGCGTGACTATTGCGTGACTGGACTGCATACTGAGGCAGGTAACTGAAGTGAAATAGTTTATAATCAGTGAGATAGTATGTAAATAGTTTATAATCAGTGAGATGGTATATAAATAGTTTATAGTCAGTGAGATGGTATGTAAATAGTTTATGATCAGTGAGATGGTATGCAAATAGTTTATAATCAATCTGTGAGATGGTATGTAAATCGTTTATGATCAGTGAGATGGTATGTAAATAGTTTATAACCAGTGAGATGGTATGTAATTCGTTTATAATCAGTGAAATGGTATGTGATAATCAGTGAGATGGTCTGTAAATAGTTTGCAATCAGTGAGATGGTATGTAAATAGTTTATAATCAGTGAGATGGTATGTAAATAGTTTATAATCAATGAGATGGTATGTAAATAGTTTATAATCAATGAGATGGTATGTAAGTGGTGACTGGTGTGTTTCCTACTGCTGTCTCGTACACTATATTCGGTGTCTGCCAGACCTGTATTTAGAGCCGGATGAAACCACAGCAGGGGTCTGCATAGCATGTCTGGGTCTTCCCAGTCCGTGTTCAAGGTCTGCTACTAAAGCCATGATTGATTCTTCCACAGGATAGTTTGCTACTAAAGCCATGATTGATTCTTCCACAGGATAGTTTGTTACTAAAGCCATGTTTGATTCTTCCACAGGATAGTTCGTTACTAAAGTCATGTTTGATACTTCTACAGGATAGTTTGTTACTAAAGCCATGTTTGATTCTTCCACATGATTGATTTTTCCACAGGATAGTTTGTTACTGAAGCCATGTTTGATTCTTCCACAGGATAGTTTGTTACTAAAGCCATGTTTGATTCTTCCACATGTTTGATTCTTCCACAGGATAGTTTGTTACTAAAGCCATGTTTGTTTCTTCCACAGGATAGTTTGTTACTAAAGCCATGTTTGATTCTTCCACAGGATAGTTTGTCACTAAAGCCATGATTGATTCTTCCACAAGATTGTTACTGAAGCCATGTTTGATTCTTCCACAGGATAGTTTGTTACTAAAGCCATGATTGATTCTTCCACATGTTTGATTCTTCCACATGTTTGATTCTTCCACAGGATAGTTTGTTACTAAAGCCAGTTTGATTCTTCCAGAGGATAGTTTGTTACTAAAGCCATGTTTGATTCTTCCACATGTTTGATTCTTCCACAGGATAGTTTGTTACTAAAGCCATGTTTGTTTCTTCCACAGGATAGTTTGTTACTAAAGCCATGATTGATTCTTCCACAGGATAGTTTGTTACTAAAGCCATGTTTGTTTCTTCCACAGGATAGTTTGTTACTAAAGCCATGATTGATTCTTCCACAGGATAGTTTGTTACTAAAGCCATGATTGATTCTTCCACAGGACAGTTTGTGTCTACCAGAGCCGTGCACTGGGTTTGGCACAGTCATGAGTTGAATGTGCCACGGTGCTGTGTGTGTGTGTGTGTGTGTGTGTGTGTGTGTGTGTGTGTGTGTGTGTGTGTGTGTGTGTGTGATGTGTGAGTGTGTGTGTGTGTGTGTGTGTGTGTGTGTGTGCGCGTGTGTGCGTGTGTGTGTGAGTGTGTGTGTGCGTGCGTGCGTGCGTGTGTGTGTGTGTGTGTGTGTGTGTGTGTGTGTGTGTGTGTGTGTGTAAGATTTTTTTTAGATGAATATCAACCATTCAAAAATGAACACAAATGTCAAGATGCACTCTCAGTGGATGCCTGAATCATATTTTCATGCTGATTTGTGACCTTAATACAAAGGTAAATTCCAAACAACCTTTGACCCCACTTTGGGGGTCCATAGAGGGTACAATACGGTGAACATGTTTCAACAGACTTACACACAAGAAGAAAACATATCACACAAAGACATCACAGATGTAGGACATTAATAAACTAAGCACAGTTTCGTAATGTGATGAGTGTAACAATACGGTAAACGTATTTTATCAGACTAATAAACGCAAGAAGAAAGCACATCATAGAAGGACATTGCAGATATAGGACATCAATAAACTAAGCACAGTTTTCGTAGTGTGATGAGTATGGTTAAACTGACTAGTCCTGGTTTTTTACTTTTGAAATTATATCGCAAAACTCAGAAACGGATAACTCTTTCCTGTAAACGATCAGAAGATTCTCTAGGTGAAGGATTGCATGGTAGATGAGCGAGATCGTTCCTTTCGTGGTAAAATCATGAGAATCGCCAATGCTACATAGCTACAACCTGTATGAAATCAGCACTTTCTGAGCGTTTTCTTTCTTTTACCTCCCTTTGTACAGAAGGTTTTTTCCCCTCTCCAAATCCGTTTTACACAGCAAACAATATGAACTACTATTTCCAGCATCCTATGGTCACTGACAACACAAATATTTCACACCCCCATGGGAAAACAAACTGACTTCTAAGCCAACAGCCCCTCACCCCCCCCCCCCAAAAAAAAAAAAAAAAAAAAAAAATTATCACCAAACATCGCCGTGTTTATGTGGCATGAAATGTTCAAAAATCAAGTTAGCTTCTGCAACATCTGTGTGAAGTTTTGACTGGACAAGGGTGTTTCAATTTATGATGCACGAAAAATCAATAGATAAAGAATTTGATAAACCAGTCAATAAAATAGTACACGCATAAATGAGTATAGCGTGTTTCTCAATGCGGTTCTCTACCAAGGAGTACACAACAGATTGGATCAACTTGGAAGTGGGCATTGCAATGGGCTGTGCAATTTCCCCAATACTGTTCGTGTTGGCAATGGAAGTCATCTTGAAAGCAGTAACGAGCAACGCAAGACAAACAGACCTTGGCGATGGATACAAGATGCCCCCTCTCAAGGCCTTCATGGATGACACTACAGTGATTTCATCCAGAGAAGACGAGACACGTCATGTGCTGGAGAGGCTGGACGACATAGTTGCTTCATCCAGAATGAAGTTCAAGCCAAAGAAATCACGGAGTCTCTCACTGAGGAAAGGAAAAGTGGCCGAATCTGTGGTCTTCAGTGTTGCCAACCAGGCCATTCCAACAGTCACAGAAGGGCCAGTCAAGAGCCTTGGAAGATGGTATGATGATACCCTGAAAGACACACAAAGAGCAAAAGAAACCAAACAGATGTCGGAAGAAGGCTTGGAGACCATTGACCAGTGTGGGCTCCCTGGCAATTACAAGGTCTGGTGTCTGCAGTTCATGCTGATACCAAAGCTCCTTTGGCCTCTGATGATATACGACATCTTCACCAGCATAGTGGAGGCAATGGAAGCCAAAATCAACAAGTTCACAAGGAAATGGCTTGGTGTCCCACCCTGTCTCACTGACATAGCGCTGTACTGTCGCCAAGCAAAGCTGAAACTACCACTGAAATCCATCCTGGAGGAATACAAAGCAGGGAAGATCAGACTTCAAAGCATGCTGGAGGACTCAGGAGACAAGGTGGTAGAAGCAGTCAAGCCCCAGCTGAAGACAGGCAGAAAATGGAAAGTTCAAGAGGCGATGGATTCAGCAAAATAAAGTCTCAAGATCAGAGAAATAACAGGACACACACACACAGACCAACAGACAAGGACTGGGGGTGACCAAAACTGAATGGTGGTCAAAGGCCACAGGAAAAGCCAAAAGAGACATGATGATTCAGGAGATGAGAAAAGAAGAAGACCCAAAAAGACTCCAAAAAGCAGTCCAGCAGAGCCAGCAAGGGCAATGGACAACGTGGGAAAATGCACTCCAAAGAAGTCTCACTTGGAATGATATTTGGCACATGGCCCCTCTCAGGATCAGCTTCATTCTCAGATCTGCATATGACCTTCTGCCCTCAAATGCAAACCTGGTGAAGTGGGGAAAAACAGACGATCCTGCATGCCCCCTCTGCTATGAAAAACAAACAGTGGAGCATGTCCTAAGCTCATGTAAAGTAGCCCTGGCTCAAGGAAGGTACACATGGAGGAACAACCAAGTGCTCAAAGAGATTGTACAAGCAGTCTGGGCTAGTACCAACACCACAAAGGGGAAAATCAGGACGCCAAAAGCACCCGCAACATTCTTCACGGCAGGAGGTAGCAAATCATGGCCAAGAACAACAGAGCCACTCGGAACATGCAGGCAGAGTCTGCTGGACGGGGCAGATGACTGGGAGTGCACTGCAGACCTCCCAGAATGGAAGAGTCACCCAGAGATCATCAGCAAGAGTGGCATGAGACCAGACATAGTGGTCCACTCTCAGTCAACCAAGCAGCTGATCATGATCGAGCTCACGGTGCCATATGAGAACAGAATGGAGGCAGCTCAAATCTACAAGACTGAAAAGTATGCTGATCTGGCAAACAGCCTGAGGAGAGAAGGCTATTAGGTCAAAGTCCTCACTGCAGAAATTGGAGGTAGGGGGTTTGTAGGAACGTCTGCATACAGCCTCATGAAACAGCTCTCATTTGCAGAGAGGGAAAAAAACCAGAGCCCTGAAAGCAATGGCAGAAGCGGCAGAGAGGTGTTCAAGCTGGATCTGGTCAAGGAGGAGCAAAAGTGAACTTCATAAGGCTTAAATTTCCCTACAATATCAGGTGCCCCAGTTGCTCAGTGGTTAGAGTGCATGTCATTAAGTGGAAAATGAGCATGTCCAGAGGGTCATGGGTTCGAATCCCAGCCATGGCTCGTCCCAAGATGGGAAAAAAGGGGCAGCAGAGGGACATCCGGAGTCATGAACCGGGTGTGGCCCAACCCCCCCTAGAGTGTCAGGAGATAAGGGCCGAAACACTTGCTTGAAGGGGGCTTCTCTTCTGAGGACTCTCTGCTGCCACACTCTCCACGAGTTTCTTTCTACTGCTTTACTCCAGTTTTCTCATGGCATATAATATTTTGGCAAACAAGAAAAAAATCGTCTGTTGCTTTTACACTAAGTCAAAATTGTATAGATTTATTTTGTCATTAACTGAAGAAAACATGGCCATTATCTAACACACTCTTCAGAACACATTTCTACAGAGTGTACAGCTTTATTTAAAGTACATCCGTTCGTCAGTTCGATGTTTTGTACATTTGGTTTGTGTTTCACCTGTTGTTGATAAAAGAAGCTTCGCTCCATAGTCACAACAAATCAAAAGTGTCGTCTGTTCTTGTTCTGTCTTCTGTACAGAGCAAAATCACTCCAACATGACGCGAGGAATTTTCACAGTTCACACATATTCATCGTATAACCTTTTCCAACTCTCCCGCCTAAGAGTGTGGACAGAACCACCTAAAAGTGTTGTACTGAGTCCTCTTAAATTCCACAAAAATTGCATCCGTCAACCGCTCCCATTTTCTTTAAGTTACAGTATTGTACGTTTTTGGCTGAAACCAATCAACCTTTATTTCTTTTATCTTTCTTGATGTTTTAAACACCAGTACCCAGTTAAGTGGTATACGTTACTTCGTTTTCTACTCATGAAAAGTGTTTATATGTAAGAATGTGTTCCAAAAGTAAGTTATAACAGACTTTAGTTCCTCTACTTACACTGCGTATGATTTGTAAGGAATTCCATAGTTTCATCTTTACGATTATTTTAAACTTATATTTCCCTGGCATTTTCTGTCACAACTTGGATACAGTTGAGGTTATTGAGGTAGTCCACGGTCATTAGAAATTTACGTGAAATGTCTTCATAATCCAGGAACCTATCCACCACTGTTTGAATATCCTGCACGAAAAATGCTCCTTTTTCTCAACGGTTTGACATAAAAAGGTCGATTACTGACTCCGAACTTGCTGTTGAACACTGTCGGGGAATTCTAGCTGGTATCAAGGTCAATATGAGTGCTTAGTTCACTATAGGCTGTACATATATACTACCCACCCAAAACACGTTGAGCTTACAATTTAAGAATTTCTTCGAATTAATGCAGTCTGATTTAATTACATCTGGGCAGAGACCTTGAATAAGTTTCTTTTTCTTAACAATCAGTTCAGATTGTCTGTGGTCATCTTCCCCAGCCAAGACAGTGTCCGTCTCCATCACACGTCACTCACTGTTTACACTACAGACAGATTTTGACCGATGACATGTCACTAAGTCTTTACGCTACAGATTTCAAATGATCAAATGCCACCGAGTGCTCACACTACAGATTGCAAATGATCACATGTCACTGAGTGTTTACACTACAGAGTTCAAATGATCACATGTCACTGAGTGTTTACACTACAGATTTCAGATGGTACATGTCACTGAGTGTTTACACTACAGATTTCAAATGATCACATGTCACTCAGTCCTTACACTACAGATTTCAAATGATCACAAGTCACTGAGTGTTTACACTACAGATTTCAAATGATCACATGTCACTGAGTGTTTACACTACACATTTCAAGTGCTCACATGTTACTGAGGGATTACACTACAGATTTCAAATGATCACATGTCACGGAGTATTTACACTACAGATTTCAAATGATCACATGTCACTGAGTGTTTACAGATTTCAAATGATCACATGTTACTCAGTCCTTACACTACAGATTTCAAATTATCACATGTCACTGAGTGTTTACACTACAGATTTCAAATGATCACATGTCACTCAGTGTTTACACTACAGATTTCAAATGATCACATGTCACTCAGTGTTTACACTACAGATTTCAAATGATCACATGTCACTGAGTGTTTACACCACAGACTTCAAATGATCGCATGTCACTCAGTGCTTACACTAAAGATTTCAAATGATCACATGTCACTCAGTGTTTACACTACAGATTTCAAATGATCACATGTCACTGAGTGTTTACACTACAGATTTCAAATGATCACATGTCACTCAGTGCTTACACTACAGATTTCAAATGATCACATGTCACTCAGTGCTTACACTACAGATTTCAAATGATCACATGTCACTGAGTGTTTACACTACAGATTTCAAATGATCACATGTCACTCAGTGCTTACACTACAGATTTCAAATGATCACATGTCACTCAGTGCTTACACTACAGATTTCAAATGATCACATGTCACTCAGTGCTTACACTACAGATTTCAAATGATCACATGTCACTCAGTGCTTACACTACAGATTTCAAATGATCACATGTCACTCAGTGTTTACACTACAGATTTCAAATGATCACATGTCACTCAGTGCTTACACTACAGATTTCAAATGATCACATGTCACTCAGTGCTTACACTACAGATTTCAAATGATCACATGTCACTGAGTGTTTACACTACAGATTTCAAATGATCACATGTCACTCAGTGCTTACACTACAGATTTCAAATGATCACATGTCACTCAGTGTTTACACTACAGATTTCAAATGATCACATGTCACTCAGTGCTTACACTACAGATTTCAAATGATCACATGTCACTCAGTGTTTACACTACAGATTTCAAATGATCACATGTCACTCAGTGTTTACACTACAGATTTCAAATGATCACATGTCACTCAGTGCTTACACTACAGATTTCAAATGATCACAAGTCACTCAGTGTTTACACTACAGATTTCAAATGATCACATGTCACTCAGTGCTTACACTACAGATTTCAAATGATCACATGTCACTCAGTGCTTACACTACAGATTTCAAATGATCACATGTCACTCAGTGTTTACACTACAGATTTCAAATGATCACATGTCACTCAGTGCTTACACTACAGATTTCAAATGATCACATGTCACTGAGTGTTTACACTACAGATTTCAAATGATCACATGTCACTCAGTGCTTACACTACAGATTTCAAATGATCACATGTCACTCAGTGTTTACACTACAGATTTCAAATGATCACATGTCACTCAGTGCTTACACTACAGATTTCAAATGATCACATGTCACTCAGTGCTTACACTACAGATTTCAAATGATCACATGTCACTCAGTGTTTACACTACAGATTTCAAATGATCACATGTCACTCAGTGTTTACACTACAGATTTCAAATGATCACATGTCACTCAGTGTTTACACTACAGATTTCAAATGATCACATGTCACTCAGTGTTTACACTACAGATTTCAAATGATCACATGTCACTCAGTGCTTACACTACAGATTTCAAATGATCACATGTCACTCAGTGCTTACACTACAGATTTCAAATGATCACATGTCACTCAGTGTTTACACTACAGATTTCAAATGATCACATGTCACTCAGTGCTTACACTACAGATTTCAAATGATCACATGTCACTCAGTGTTTACACTACAGACTTCAAATGATCACATGTCACTCAGTGCTTACACTACAGATTTCAAATGATCACATGTCACTCAGTGCTTACACTACAGATTTCAAATGATCACATGTCACTCAGTGTTTACACTACAGATTTCAAATGATCACATGTCACTCAGTGCTTACACTACAGATTTCAAATGATCACATGTCACTCAGTGCTTTACACTACAGATTTCAAATGATCACATGTCACTCAGTGCTTACACTACAGATTTCAAATGATCACATGTCACTCAGTGCTTACACTACAGATTTCAAATGATCACATGTCACTCAGTGTTTACACTACAGATTTCAAATGATCACATGTCACTCAGTGCTTACACTACAGATTTCAAATGATCACATGTCACTCAGTGTTTACACTACAGATTCTGACAGATTTCTGTCATTTAGTGCATAATGCCACTGCTTCCATCAGACTTGGCTCAGTGAATCGCCAGTCTATGGACCCGTCCCATCAGCCAATCTCTATCCCATCAGCCAATCTCTATCCCATCAGCCAGTCTCTATCCCATCAGCCAATCTCTATCCCATCGGCCAATCTCTATCCCATCAGCCAATCTCTATCCCATCAGCCAATCTCTATCCCATCAGCCAATCTCTATCCCATCAGCCAATATTTCAAGGCATCTCAGCTCTGTGGATCTAAACGTCATAGGTCGCACGCCATGACACTCCAACACAAAATACCTTGACAGATCATGTTATATGTCAGTGATTGATAGATCATGTTATATGTCAGTGATGGTCAGATCATGTTATATGACAGTGATTGACAGATCATGTTATATGTCAGTGATTGACAGATCATGTTATATGTCAGTGATTGACAGATCATGTTATATGTCAGTGATTGACAGATCATGTTATATGTCAGTGATTGTCAGATCATGTTATATGTCAGTGATTGACAGATCATGTTATACGTCAGTGATTGTCAGATCACGTTATATGTCAGTGACCGTTTGTACATTAAATCCCGTTAGACCATCAGTGTATGCATACATTGAACACATACACTCAGCAGACGATCTTTAAAGCTGTATCTACACTGACTTCATCAGCAGACTCTCCATCCTAGTCTGTGTACACTAAAGATCCTAGCAGATTGTGTATCATGGTATATATATATATATATATATAATATATTATATAATATATATATTATATATATTATATATTATAATATATATATATATATATACCTTTGGTTGGTTTTTGAAAACTCAACAAACATACTACGGTATTGCACACCAGACTTTTCTAGGATAGCATTTTTGTTAAAACCGAAAAGGCAGAGGAGTCAAATTACCACTTTCCGCAGTCACTGAGGAGAAACAATCAGGTTTCGAAATATCGGTATCTGACCAGGAGTTATATGTTAGTGAGTTTCCTCCCCATTGGACAATGTCTCCTCCTTGGAGACTATAAGCTTGCTGAAGGCTCATTTTGAGAAGCATTTATTTCATTTTTCCCCATTCACCCACTCAAGCACATACTGTTAGTTAGGCAGAATTATCTACCACTGCAGATATGAATGCTTATCTCCCCCTATTTCTTCAATCTAAGACATAAGAGCAAGCTTTGTTTATAATTGAATATTTCTTGCAGTCATTGCAACACCAAGCTGCTCTGTAAGTTGCTGGAATGGTGCGGTATTTATCCTTGGAATATATTAGTTTATTGTAATTTAGTCCCTTGCAGATTCATTCCAAGAACTGGCCCTCAGCACTTGTGTCTTAAGAGGTTATCTTTTTATATTTTCTACTTTTCATAAGAAAATGTAGTTTGTTTTGCTTTTTCATGATTTTCTTTTGCTTCTTAAGTGGCACCTTTAGTCGGTTTTTTGAAAACTCAACAAATATACTACGGTATTGCACACCAGACTTTTCTAGGATAGCATTTTTGTTAAAAACCGAAAAGGCAGAGGAGTCAAATTACCACTTTCCGCGGTCACCGAGGAGAAACAATCAGGTTTCGAAATATCGGTATCTGATCAGGAGTTATATGTTAGTGTGTTTCCTCCCCATTGGACAATGTCTCCTCCTTGGAGACTATAAGCTCACTAAAGGCTCATTTTGAGAAGCATTTATTTCATTTTTCCCCATTCACCCACTCAAGCACATACTGTTAGGCAGAATTATCTACCACTGCAGATATGAATGCTTATCTCCCCCTATTTCTTCAATCTAAGACATAAGAACAAGCTTTGTTTATAATTGAATATATATATATATATATATATATATATATATATATGTGTGTGTGTGTGTGTGTGTGTGGTGTGGACTGTGGTGTGTCTCTATTTGACACCAGGAGCGCAGACACAGTCAGCCGTGTCTCCCTGATGAGTCCGATCCAGCGGACGAAAGGCCTAGGAGCAGGCAATACAAATAGATCTGCCTTCGAGAGGGTTTACAATGGTTCCCTCATGCAGCTAGTGAAGGGTTTCCCATTATTTATAATATGTTCCCCCCATTTTCTTCATCTTCATTTTTTTTAAAGTTCAAATCTTTGTCAAGTCATTACTATAATGACTGAAGAATTGTTAATCTACACTTGTTTTCCCCCACTACTTAATTGTTCAGCATTATATACGAAAGGCCCAGGAGCAGGCAATACAAATAGATCTGCCTTCGAAGGGGAGTACGATGGTTCCCTCAGGCAGCTAGTGAAGGGTTTCTCATATTATAATATATTGCCCTCATCTTCAATTTTTTTAAAAAATTCAAATCTTTGCCAAGTCATTACTCTAATGACTGAAGAATTGTTAGCCTGCACTTGTTTTCTCCCACTACTTGATTGTTCAGCATTATATATATATATATATATATATATATATATATATATATATCAGAGATCTCAACAGGCAAGCCGTCATGGTGTCTATGCTAAAGATCTCAGCAGCCTGTCTCCACTATGGACCAACACGGAAGACCTCAGCAGATTGACAACATAGTGTGTCTACACTGAAGATCTCATTGAACCATCTGTCATAGTGTGTCCACATTGAAATCTCATTGAACCATCTGTCCTAGTGTGTCTACACTGAAGATCTCATTCAACCATCTGTCCTAGTGTGTCTACACTGAAGATCTCATTGAACCATCTGTCATAGTGAGTCTACACTGAAGATCTCATTGAACCATCTGTCATAGTGTGTCTACACTGAAGATCTCATTGAACCATCTGTCATAGCGTGTCCACATTGAAGATCTCATTGAACCATCTGTCATAGCGTGTCCACATTGAAGATCTCATTGAACCATCTGTCATAGTGTGTCCACATTGAAGATCTCATTGAACCATCTGTCAGAGTGTCTCTGCACTGAAGATCTCATTGAACCATCTGTCATAGTGTGTCCACATTGAAGATCTCATTGAACCATCTGTCATAGTGTGTCCACATTGAAGATCTCATTGAACCATCATGTCATAGTGTGTCCACATTGAAGATCTCATTGAACCATCTGTCATAGTGAGTCTACACTGAAGATCTCGTTGAACCATCTGTCATAGTGTGTCTACACTGAAGATCTCATTCAACTATCTGTCATAGTGTGTCTACACTGAAGATCTCATTGAACCAACTGTCATAGTGTCTACACTGAAGATCTCATTGAACCATCTGTCAGAGTGTGCATACACTAAAGATCTCATTGAACCATCTGTCATAGTGAGTCTACACTGACGATCTCATTGAACCATCTGTCATAGTGTGCCTACACTGAAGATCTCAACGAACCATCTGTCATAGTGTGTCTACACTGAAGATCTCATTTAACCATCTGTCATAGTGTGTCTATATTAAAGACAAACTGTCTATCATAGTGTGTCTACACTGAAGATCTCATTAAACCATCTGTCATAGTGTGTCTACACTGAAGACCTCATTGAACCAACTGTCATAGTGTCTACACTGAAGATCTCATTGAACCATCTGTCAGAGTGTGTATACACTTAAGATCTCATTGAACCATCTGTCATAGTGTGTCTACACTGAAGACCTCATTGAACCATCTGTCATAGTGAGTCTACACTGAAGATCTCATTGAACCATCTGTCATAGTGAGTCTACACTGAAGATCTCATTGAACCATCTGTCATAGTGTGTCTATATTAAAGACAAACTGTCTATCACAGTGTGTCTACACTGAAGATCTCATTGAACCATCTGTCATAGTGTCTCTACACTGAAGACCTCATTGAACCAACTGTCATAGTGTCTACACTGAAGATCTCATTGAACCATCTGTCAGAGTTTGTCTACACTGAAGATCTCATTGAACCATCTGTCATAGTGTGTCTACACTGAAGACCTCATTGAACCATCTGTCATAGCGAGTCTACACTGAAGATCTCATTGAACCATCTGTCATAGTGAGTCTACACTGAAGATCGCATTGAACCATCTGTCATAGTGTGTCTACACTGAAGATCTCTTTGAACCATCTGTCATAGTGAGTCTACACTGAAGATCTCATTGAACCATCTGTCATAGTGTGTGTCACGGTCGCTAAGCCGGACGGCCCTACCACCCTTACCCACGCCTATCACACACTAGGTCAGACAACACAGCACACTAACACAGTTTTACAATCACGCACACTTCTTTATTTCACGCACACTCCATGGCGCCACCACTCACGCACATCCACAACTGCACACAAGTATCCTAATTCCCGCTGACTCACCCTACTCTACGATAATGACCTAGAAAACCCTAACCTAACCTAACACACCAGTTGCGGTATATCACTGTGACCTGGGACACAGCGATAGCCCGCACACGTGGTGACTAACTACTAGGGACGAGGATTTACCCAAGGGACTCTAATCTCTTAACTACTGCTACCACCCACACCTCTCCCCAGGACTCACCCTTCTCTTTTAACCCGGGACCACTGCTGCACTGATCGCTGCGTCCCTAAGGGAGGCAACGACCAGTACCCTACACTGTGCTGGCCACTACGTCCTGAAAGGAGGCAGTAGCTAACACCCCTAACCCTACTGCCTAACGCTACACCCCTTCTACCACAAACATGGGACCACCCATCCCGGCCCAGAAAGCTCCAGTCCTCGGCGCTGTACGTGGCCCCTCACAGGCTGACACCTCCCCGGAAGACTCCGCACCCCGGCGCTGTCCGTGGCTCCTCCGCGGGCCGACACCCTCCCCGAAGACACTGCACCCCGGCGCTGACCGTGGCCTCCCGCAGTCTGACTCCTCCCCGCGATGGGCACGACACCCAACGCACACACACCAGACGCCCTCTCGACGGGTCCGGGGCTCGTAGGACGCCTCCTCCTCTGAAGGCCCCGCCGGACACCAAGGGTGGAAAAAGGCCTGGTGCAGCGCCCTCTCACAGGACGCCTAAACCGGGACGAGGAACCAGTGCCGGAGAGCTCCCGGAAGAGCACCGGTAGCTGGAGGAGAGCTGCCCCACAGAAGGCAGACGGCCTGGGTGGTCTCCCTCTCCCGGGAAAAACAACAGGCACTGGAAAGCGCCGCTCACCTGCCGGCACGCGGCAGTAGACTGCGGTGATCTGGCCCCAGCCTCAGGACGGAACAGGATACCTGCTGACACAACTGTAGGCCCCTACTGTAATGTTGCTACTACCCGAGTCATCAAGGCACATAGGCTACTTGGTAAAGCTTTAACTCTCCATCTCCCTTGCCTACTTCCCACTCGGGCATGAGAGTGACCCCTTGAATTTCGAACACATCCCCCAACCCATTACTCACTTTGGGGTTATCAGACCCATTTCCTGCCAACCCTTACAACAGCGGTAAAACAATATTCTCCCTGAGCCCATCCACGCTATTACATATGAAATTATGAATCACACCCAATTCTCGGAGAAATAAACCAATCTAAGCGATCCAACACGGACTCCATGGGCCCCCTTAGGACATACTAAATAATCTAGGAAATGGCCAATTTCACAAGGAAATGTCTCCACACAATAACCAGTAGTAATACACATCTCTCAGAAAAAAAAACAAAAACATCAATTTTTAGCGGTTCACAGTTCCAGCGTGTTCACACAAGAGAATCGGCTCGCAGCCACAATCCTTCACATTATTACCCCTCTTTGCACTGTCAATTATAATTATATCAAAAACAACATGATTTGTTCGCCAAAATTTCCATCCAGCACCTCACTCTCATGTCATCTCTTGTCAGATAACCCAGTGGTTAATCTTTGTTATGCCAACACAACCACACTTCATACAATATTACATGCTGCACATCATCCGTTTTTATCCTATCGACTGCTAAGCTACTCGCCTTAAACTTTACCTTTCCCTTCTTTCCGACTACTAAAATTCATAATGGGACTGTCTCCCCACCACCTAAGACATCTTTCTCCAACCCCGTTCTGTCACAAACACATACATCCCTGCATGTGTGACGACTGTCACTTGTATTACAAAAACTTCTACCCTATGGACTCACTGTCCTGTACCAAATGCGAACGTCACAGATACAGTCCGCACGCGCACGACACCCGCGTCGAGAACCCTGACTCGTAACGAAAGTGAAAAGACACCAATATAAGTTGAATGGTTACGACCGTACCCCAGTATAAACCACTCGACCACAAATTGGCCTTGGCTTTACTACACAGTTAACCGATTCCAATGCTGTGCAGGTCAACTCCGAAATCGTTAATTTCAACGAACTCCTACTATTTACAATTGAGATTGAGCACAATCATCAAACCCCTCTATGATTCACGCAGACACATCTGCACCTGACTCATATTATGATCCTCAACAAAAAGCAACCTCGTATTACCTTCTCATTGAACCCACGGAAATTAACATAGACTAACCACAAACAACATCTACATCACCGTCCATCAACGGTTATTATATCGAACCCACATTGTCTAGCCAAACTGTCACATGACAATCGAACTTAGGAACCACTATGTACACTACTTACAGAATATACCGAAAAGAGGTAACAACACAAACCGGCTGACAACAAATTTCAATCACGGAACCAAGACAGCATCATACCAGACAACCAGTATACGCAACGAACACCGTACAACTAATCCCAACATGAGACAACTACAGTACAACTCGCCATAATACAAGACAACACAACGAACTACAACACAACGAACCTAACAGATCACCAACCTGGACATACAGACGATCAACCACACCAGTTCTGCAACTGGCTGACAGTGGCTGCCAACAAGGACGACACCGACTCAGCACAGGCCAAGGGCACCCAACCCCGACGAGGACCTGGCACTAACTATATGACTCGAAGTCACTCTTCACAAACTACCGGCGCTGCCGCCGCACCTACAAGGAGTACGTCCATTCCGACGAACACCAGGGACCGAAGTGAAGCTACCCCAACACATTCCGTCCTGGTCGGAATCAAGCGAACTCTACTCACCACACAAAACAACGATTGGTCAGAGTAGTGTATCCCTCCGCAGAGCTGACACGCCTGACCAACGGACTAGTTGTTGCTTGTGCAACAACACGACAATTGACCACAACAACTCACAGACTTGACAACACAACAACAGCCGATATCCTGCCCCGCCTTCTCTGGTGTAGAACCAAAGTAACAAAAGGGTAACAATCGGGAACGAAACCAACTTCCTCCTACCACTCCCTCAATAAATGAAGACTGGAAGGCAAAAATACTGTATGTCCTACTTCACCTGCCCCCCCCCCCCCCCCCCCCTACCTAGCCTAACCTTACTACCTAGCCCTGAGGAACTTAACCTAAGTCTAGCTAACTAAACCCCAACCTCACATACGCGCGAGCGCGCGCGCGCGCACGCGCGCGCGCGCACACACACACACACACACACACACACACACACACACACACACACACACACACACACACTCGCACGCATACGCGCACACGCTCTATATCTTGAATCCTCACCACTCTAACCACATAGACGTGCTGATTTAGTACCGCCGATCGGTGACAGTGTGTCTACACTGAAGATCTCATTGAACCATCTGTCATAGTGTGTCTACACTGAAGATCTCATTGAACCATCTGTCATAGTATGTCTACACTGAAGATCTCAACGAACCATCTGTCATAGTGTGTCAATATTAAAGACAAACGGTCTATCATAGTATGTTTACACTGAAGATCTCATTGAACCATCTGTCATAGTGTGTCTATATTAAAGACAAACGGTTTATCATAGTATGTCTACACTGAAGATCTCATTGAACCATCTGTCATAGTGTGTCTATATTAAAGACAAACTGTCTATCATAGTATGTCTACACTGAAGATCTCATTGATCCATCAGTCATAGTGTGTCTATATTAAAGACAAACTGTCTATCATAGTGTGTCTACACTGAAGATCTCATTGAATCATCTGTCAGAGTGTGTCTACACTGAAGATCGCATTGAACCATCTGTCATAGTGTGTCTACACTGAAGATCTCATTGAACTATCTGTAATAGTGTGTCTACACTGAAGATCTCATTGAACCATCTGTCATAGTGTGTCTACACTGAAGATCTCATTGAACCATCTGTCATAGTGAGTCTACAGTGAAGATCTCACTGAACCAACTGTCATAGTGTCTACACTGAAGATCTCATTGAACCATCTGTCAGAGTGTGTATACACTGAAGATCTCATTGAACCATCTGTCATAGTGTGTCTACACTGAAGATCTCATTGAACCATCTGTCAGAGTGTGTATACACTGAAGATCTCATTGAACCATCTGTCATAGTGAGTCTACACTGAAGATCTCATTGACCATCTGTCATAGTGAGTCTACACTGAAGATCTCATTGAACCATCTGTCATAGTGTGTCTACACTGACGATCTCATTGAACCATCTGTCATAGTGAGTCTACACTGAAGATCTCATTGAACCATCTGTCATAGTGAGTCTACACTGAAGATCTCATTGAACCATCTGTCATAGTGAGTCTACACTGAAGATCTCATTGAACCATCTGTCATAGTGAGTCTACACTGAAGATCTCATTGAACCATCTGTCATAGTGAGTCTACACTGAAGATCTCATTGAATCATCTGTCAGAGTGTGTCTATTCAAAGATCTTGGCAAACTTTCTTCCACAGTGCGTCTACACTAAAGATCTCAGTGCGCCGCCTATTCTAGTGTGTCTACACTGAGGATCTCATCTGAGCTTAAGTCACAGAATGCTAACACAGTAAATGCTCTCTGAACTATACAGTTCACTGAAAATCTATAGATTATACAGGTCCAAGGAAATAGGTCCATTAAATGTATATATATATATATATATATATATATATATATATATATATTGAATACAATATGAATGCTTATCTCCCCCTATTTCTTCAATCTAAGACATAAGAGCAAGCTTTATTTATAATTGAATATATATATATATATATATATATATATATATATATATATATATATATATATATATATACTAGATTCAGAAGCACACCTTCTAAGATGATCAGGTCCATTCATAATTGACATAATAGATCCCAGTAAACCACAGATCACTAAAAGCGTTCTAAAGATACCATTGGACAATAGATCAAACATTCCACCAGACCGTTTTTCACTCATTATCTACTCTGTAGATACAATCCATCACAGTCCATTGTGTATCCACACTGCAGATTCCACCAGATCATAGTTCATTGGTTACCTCTACTACTTATTCCACTAGATCATAGCTCATTGAGTACCTACACTACAGATTCCACCTGGTCATAGTTCATTGGGTACCTCTGCTACTTATTCCACTAGATCATAGTTCACTGAGTACCTACACTACAGATTCCATCACATCATAGTTCACTGAGTACCTATACTACAAATTCCACCAGATCGTAGTTCATTGAGTACCTACACTACAGATTCATCAGATCACAGTTCACTGAGTACCTACACTACAGATTACACCAGATCATAGTTCACTGAGTACCTACACTACAGATTACACCAGATCATAGTTCATTGAGTACCTACACTACAGATTACACCAGATCATAGTTCACTGAGTACCTACACTACAGATTCCATCATATCATAGTTCACTGAGTACCTACACTACAGATTACACCAGATCATAGTTCACTGAGTACCTACACTACAGATTCATCAGATCACAGTTCACTGAGTACCTACACTACAGATTACACCAGATCATAGTTCACTGAGTACCTACACTACAGATTACACCAGATCATAGTTCACTGAGTACCTACACTACAGATTCATCAGATCACAGTTCACTGAGTACCTACACTACAGATTACACCAGATCATAGTTCACTGAGTACCTACACTACAGATTCATCAGATCACAGTTCACTGAGTACCTACACTACAGATTACACCAGATCATAGTTCACTGAGTACCTACACTGCAGATTCCATCAGATTATAGTTCACTGAGTACCTACACTACAGATTCCATCATATCATAGTTCACTGAGTACCTACACTGCAGATTCCATCAGATTATAGTTCACTGAGTACCTACACTACAGATTCCACCAGATCATAGTTCACTGAGTACCTACACTACAGATTCCAGCAGGTTATAATTCATTATGTACCTACACTACAGATTTCACCAGAATACAGTTCACTGAGTACCTACATTACAGATTTCACCAGATGCTAGTTCACTAAGTACCTACACTACAGATTCCACCAGATCATAGTTCACTGAGTACCTACACTGCAGATTCCACCAGACCATAGTTCACGGAGTACCCGCATTTCAGATTCCACCAGATCATAGTTCACTGAGTGCCTACACTGCAGATTCCACCAGATCATAGTTCACTGAGTACCTACACTACAGATTCCACCAGACCATAGTTCACTGAGTACCTACACTGCAGATTCCACCAGATCTTAGTTCATGGAGTACCCGCATTGCAGATTCCACCACATCATAGTTCACTGAGTACCTAAACTGCAGATTCCACCAGATCATAGTTCACTGAGTACCTAAACTGCAGATTCCACCAGATGCTAGTTCACTAAGTACCTAAACTGCAGATTCTACCAGATCATAGTTCACTGAGTACCCGCATTGCAGATTCCACAGATTATAGTTCACGGAGTACCCACACTGCAGATTCTACCAGATCATAGTTCACTGAGTACCTACACTGCAGATTCCATCAGATCATAGTTCACTGAGTACCTACACTACAGATTCCATCATATCATAGTTCACGGAGTACCTACACTGCAGATTCCACCAGATCATAGTTCACTGAGTACCTACACTACAGATTCCATCATATCATATAGTTCACTGAGTACCCACACTGCAGATTCCATCAGATCATAGTTCACTGATTACCCACACTGCAGATTCCATCAGATCATAGTTCACTGAGTACCTACACTACAGATTCCACCAGATCATAGTTCACGGAGTACCCACACTGCAGATTCCACCACATCATAGTTCACGGAGTACCTAGACTGCATGATGCATCAGAATATAGTTCACTGAGTATCTACACTAGAGATTGTATCAGATCATGAGAGAGAGAGAGAGAGAGAGAGAGAGAGAGAGAGAGAGAGAGAGAGAGAGACTGTTCAGTCATGGTTGGTCGATTCCATTTTCGGTTCTCTCTCTCTCTCCTCTCTCTCTCTCTCTCTCTCTCTCTCTCTCTCTCTCTCTCTCACGCACCTGTTGATTTAATTGATCCCTTGTGTAAACAAGCGACAGAAGATGAAGTGCAGTTTGCTTTGTGCTGTCCCGCTCTGAATGGTTTAAGGGCAAGGTATATGCATTTAAAGTACTATTAATATCCAAGTCTTTTTCGTCATGGTTTACTTCTGGCGTCAAACAATGAAAGAACAACTGAGAATTTGTCCATTTTTCTATACAAAGCTTTTGAGGTGCGTTCTGTGTTTGTTTCTTAGTGTATTGGGCTTGATCAGTTATGTTGTATAACATTTTTGGGAGGAACTATTTTTTTTGTTGCACCTCCTTCATCAGGGGCAATGGCCTAATAACGAATAAAATCTCTCTCTCTCTCTCCTCTCCTCTCTCCTCCTCTCTCTCTCTCTCTCTCTCTCTAGCTATGTTCATTTTTAAAACACTAAAACGAAGAGAGGGACGGTTATCAGTTAACACACAAATGCCAAAGTAATTTCAGGAACATTTTGTTATGCAAATATTTTCTTTCACGATTTCCAGTATATGCGCCGAGCGCGTGTGTGTGTTCTACTTTTGTTCTTGACCTCATTGCAGATAGGTCGGAGGCCTTTGCAATTAAAGTATTTTGAGCTGAGTTGAGTCTCTCTCGCTCTCTCTCTCTCTCTCTCTCTCTCTCCTCTCTCTCATTGTTCTTTTCAGACATCGTTAGTGAGTAAGGAGTGAGAGGGGTAGGGGAGAAGGAAGAGAGTTAATACAGAGGGGACTGGCTGTCGTGTTCTCGTTTGTGCTGTCCTCGTACGTGTGTCAGTTCAACAAAAGGTGCTTCCCTGTCACTTCACTTTTGCTTGCGGTGATTTTCCTGCCAGCGTGCTGTGAGCATGACTCCCAAGTCGCCCATCTATTCGTCTGATATCACGCGATGTTGTGAAAAGACGTCACATGAAAGTACTACTACTACTACTACTACTACTACTACTACTACTACTACTACAATTCTCCATCTATGGCCTCCAAGTCTCTTCCCGGCCATTCAGAGGTCGAGGTGTCGCTGGTGGTCGTGTGCGTGACTGCCCTCACCGCCCCTGTCAGCAGACCTACAGGTCATCAGGTCCCCAGGCCCCGGACCCCATGAGGACCCCCAACAGGACCCCCAACAGGACGACCTCATGAACACGCCAGCCAGGAGCAGGAGAGGACGCCGCGGGGTCCGCCTGGGGCCAGAGCACCGTGCTGTACGCGCAGGGGTCGTTGCCCCATGACCTGCCCACCTCCGTCACCAGCCCAGACACCCTCACACAGGTCAGCAGACCCCGGGTGGTGAGGCTGAGCTCCTGGGACAGGGCCCGCACGGTGGCAGAGTACATGCTGCGGGCCAGATCCTTCCTGGGCAGGTTGGTGGGGTCTAGGCTGCCCTTGGGGAAGGCAGCCAGGGCGCTGACGTTCCAGAAACAGTGGCTCAGGTCCCAGCTGACGTTCAGGACGGAGATGACCACCTCGCGGTGCAGCTTCAGCAGGCCTAGCTCCAGCCCCGAGCTGAGCGTCCGGCGGGTGTCCTGGCCGGCCCGCACCACGCGGGACCGGAGCTGCAGGTTCTCCGGGAAGGGCGACAGGGGCCGCGAGCTCTGCTGCCCAGGGATGGGGTCGTCGTCCTCCTCCGAGTCCACGCAGAGCATGTGGACGCTCAGCTCCAGGAGGTCGAGGTCCCAGCGGCAGACTCCGTCCACGGCCAGCAGGTTGTCCGTGCAGGCTGTCTGCTGGCAGTGCAGCATGGAGGTCGGGCTCCAGCCTCTGGGGAACGGTCCACCTGCGTCTGTGTCAGCAAACCCGTTTCTGATCATTCCTTCGAGTCCGTTGTCCGTTGTATCGTGAACAGCATTAGCAGCAGCAGCATCGTCATTGTCATAGTCATTATGATTATCATCAGAAGCAGCATCGTCTTTATCATAATCATGACGATCATCATCAGAAGGAGCAGCAGTCGCATCGTCGTCATCACCATAATCATCATCACCACCACCACCAGCCTCACCATCGCCATCCTCCACCAACGTCGCGTTCGGTTTGTCCGTCGACACAGGATCCTTACTGGGCAGATCGTCGAAGAACTCGGGAGCGTTCTCTTCCACCCGTACCTGGCATTCCATGGTCTCCCAGGTGAACAGGTGGCGCAGAGGTTTGGGGCGGTACTGGAGGCGGAGGGAGGCGTTGTCGCTGAGGGCGGGGTGGGAGGTCCAGGTCACGTTGACCAGGTACAGCCGGTTGGTGCTGCGCCACAGCCAGGACTCAGGCTCCGCCTTCTGCACGAGCACGGGCACCCGCTCGGCTCCCAAGAACCAGCACCTCAGGCAGTCCGGGTGGCGGTACAGTTTGTAGTTGCCCAGGATGTAGGCGTCAGGAGCACTCCGACACGCCCTCATCAAGTCCGGACACTCGCAGGACACGAGCCCGAAGCTGTCACTCAAGGCACCGCAGCGCCTGGCCGTCACGTTGGCGGGAGGGAAGGCGACGGTGGGCACCTCTCTCTCCCTGGCAAGGTCCATCAGCTCCCCGACGGTCCGCGGGCTGTGGGCGCCCACGGCGGAGGAGAAGAAGACGAAGCTGAGGGTCCAGGGCAGCAGGCGGGTCAGGTCCGCTCCGTGGCACAGGGAGCAGAAGACGTTGACGTAATGCAGCCCCGTCACGCCGTCCGTGACGGGGAGCACCTGCAAGTGGTCGGCCCGCGCCGCGTGGTCCCAGGGCGTGTGGCACTTGTCCTTGAGCTCCTCGCTGCGAATGGACCTCCCTCCGTACAGCACGGGGCCCCGGGGCAGGAGCACCAGGGGCGTGGGGCACTCCGAGATGAGGCGGGCCTGACCCACGTGACACGTGGCCATGGGAGACCGCTGGGAGCCGGTCTGAGGTGATGAACGAGGGGATGAACGAGGTGAGGATCGTGGCAAAGCCTGGGACACAGACTCCGACGCTGACGAGGTCGTGGACATGGGCATTAACGTCGACGGCGGCTGAGACTGGAACTCTGGGTCTCTCCCAGATGGAGACTGGGTGGCAAACACGGACGGACTGTGAGAGGGGGGTGGTGGGATATGGGGGCCCGGGGAAGGGGTGTAGCGATGGTGGGAGCCGAGAGAGGAGGGGGAGGAGGGGCACAGGTGGACCCAGTCCTGGCAGCAGTCTCCGTACAGCGGGCACTGGGCGTCACAGGCGCACGGGTCTCCGCCGTACCTCTCCCCACACCGGCCCTCACACGTGTAGGGAGCGGGGTCCCACCAAGGGTACATGTCCTTCAGGCTGCTGTTGCAGCTCAGGTCCTTGTCGGTGATGGCCACGGCACTGCAGCAGCAGCAGCACCACCACCACCACCACCACCACAGCCACAACATCCACATCAGGGTCGCCGACACCATCTCTCTTCTGCAGACGCCTTGGTCGTTTCCCCACTATGGCCTTTTGTCTTTTTACCCCAAAATAATGATATAGTCTCACAGTCAGCTTTTTTTTTCCTTTCTTCTTCTTCTTTTTTTTTTTTTTTTTTTTTTTTACACGAATGTCTTCTTACCCGCCCTAAAATGGCATCTTTCGTGCCAAATGGATTGTAGTTCGATATGAACAAATTGTCTGTTCACTCCAACATGTAATTCATTCCATGAATTAATTTTTTGATGTTTCTCGCAGTGTCTTTACTTAACAATGGCAACCTTTTTTGCGAATACCCCCCCCCCCCCAAAAAAAAAAAAAAAAAAAAAATGTAGTGTTTACTCTATCAAAAACGAAGTTTGATATATCAGCTGTCATTTGTCAAAACTGAAGTCTGATATATCAGCTGTCATTTGTCAAAACTGAAGTCTGATATATCAGCTGTCATTTGTCAAAACTGAAGTTTGATATATCAACTGTCATGTATCAAAACGATGTCTGATATATCAGGTAACATTTGTCGAAACAGCAAGGTCAGCCAGGTGTCCTTGACCAAAGTTTCCCAGCTTCCCGTTCTGGTCACGATGGTTTTTTCCTGGCAGAACGCTCCTCACAACGTCATCCTCGTCATCAATGGCCTGGATCTGCCAAACACGGCATGCTATTACCCGTTCAAACTCAGGGGGTGGAAAAGAGGGGAAACATAAACATGGACAATGTTTCAACTAACGCAACAGGATGACATCACTTCATCGCCGTATAAGGGAGCCGGAATTGCTCAGTTTGTAGAGCGCCGGACTCGTACTCTTGGTGATCCTGGGATTGCGGGTTCGAATCTCAGCCGGGCCGTTTCGGTACGGGAGGTGGGGGGGGGGGGGGGGGGGGGAGAGATTTTTCCCTCGGAGTTAACATTGGTTCTGACTCCATTTCCCCAAAAGTCCTTCGAATGAGACTATAAACCAAGGTCCCGTGTGTGCACGCACGCATAACATCATGCACACACGTAAAATCCCAACACCAGCTTTCGGAACAGAAGGCCAGTTTGGCCGCTGGTATGGATGATACGTCATCTGCGTGAGAAATTGAAAGAATGAAGGAAGTAAGGAAATTGTGTGAACGACATAGACTGGATGACACGGGAAACTGAACACTGAACGAAGCGCCGGCAGGCAGCTCTTCAGTCGGCACTGCCCAGGTAGGCAGCCTGTTATGTACACGAGAGTGTGGATTGTCAGCGCCTAGAAATTTGGTAAGGCGCTTTATAAATGCTGTGTTATCATTATTATCCCATGATCATGTCCGTAAAGTTCATGGGCTTCTTTTCTGGTTCTTCACTTAGAACCCTACTTTGTGAAGCAGCTTTGTCTTTCACTTTCATTCCCCACACGTCTGACCATCAGGCGTCCTTGTGTCTCACTCTGTCTGTATCTTCTTCATGCATGCATTTAGGTCATCAGACAATCCTCCCTCTCACTCTGTCCATTTTTTCAGTCAAGTATTCAGTTCCACCGAGGAGCCATCTTTTCTTGTCTTGTTTCATCCGTCTGCGTTTCGTGTGTGTGTGGGTTTTTTTTTGTTTTGGTTTTGTTTGTTTGTTTGTTCGGTCCTTTTTTTTTCTTTAATCTTGCAGCATTCTGTCTTAATGTGCCCCTGTCCTCACACAAGTGTGTCGTTCATCAGTGTCCTTCTCTCTCTCTCTCTCTCTCTCTCTCTCTCTCTCTCTCTCTCTCTCTCTCTCTCTCTCTCTCTCTCTCTCTCCTCTCTCTCTCTCCATTATTTCACACAAGCTTTTAGGTTATGAACATTTTTGTCTCTTACACTGTCAACTTTTTTCAACGCAAGTTTCCAGTTTATTACGTACCCTTTTCTCTATTCTCTTACTCAAGTGGGCGCGCGCACTGACACACGCACAAATATACGTTGACACACCTAGACACACCCCCACACACACATACACACACACACACAGACACTCGCGCGCGTGCGCGTACGCACACGCACACACAGACACGCACACAAACAACAGACAGACAGACAGACACACACACACACACACACACACACACACACACACACACACATCACTCACACACACACACACACGCACACACACAGACACACACACGCGCGCGCACACACCCATACACATACCCACACGCACACACACACGGCGCGCACACACACACACCACACACGCGCGCGCGCGCGCACACACAAGTCTACCTTTGAATTCTGCAGTGAAGTGTTGCTCGTTTCCTACTCCCAGAGTCATCCACACGATTCCCAAACCCTGTTCTGAAAGAACTGTCTTTACCTCATAAGCCCAGTTTTCCTTACCTCTCTCCACTTGTCAAAGCATCATATCATAGGCCTGTCTGCTCACACGTGACTGTGGTAGTTTCAACATTTTCAACCAGTAAGCTTACGTCATACATTTCAGGCATGTTATGTACAAAGGGTATCTTCCCATTTCTCCATATAAAACGGTGTTAGAAGAATGGATTGGCACTTGGAGGAAACGCTTCATAGCGTACGTCTGCACTTTTTCCGTTTATGGGTTCTCACTTGAGCCCCAAATTTCAGCTGCATAGGTAAGTAGAGGTTTTATCTGTGCATCAAAC
The DNA here is from genome assembly GCA_033310375.1 of Conus canariensis. Lineage (NCBI taxonomy): Eukaryota > Metazoa > Mollusca > Gastropoda > Neogastropoda > Conidae > Conus > Conus canariensis. The sequence goes on along the minus strand of CM065748.1, from coordinate 2,697,169 downwards.
ATTTTCCAAAATATATCACCGTCAATACAATTCAGCTTTCTTCAGGATTTCAGAACTTCAATGACACCTTTAAAAAAAAAATCTTTTTCTAGAAGATTCTTCCCATGCATACTGAAAAGTTAATTTTGTTAAAAATAGCATTCCCAACTATTTATGTGAATTGACTTCTTGAACATTTGTATTTCCATAAAACTATTTCTCGTGCGTTGATAGATGAACCACCCCTTCTGAAGACCAGAGAGAGAGAGAGAGAGAGAGAGAGAGAGAGAGAGAGAGAGAGAGAGAGAGAGAACGCACGCGCGCGTGCGAACACGCTCACCCATAGCAGTCAGTCAGTAAAAGCTGAAATCGTTATCCAGTCCCCATACCTGCCGCTGTCATTTCTTGTCCCCAAGACACAACAGCCGGTCTCTGTCTCTGTCTCTGTCTCTGTCTCTTGGTGTCGCCCTCAGCGCCACGGAAACAGACAGACAGCGACAGTACTGCTCTCAGCACGTGCTCTCCGTTTTCCCGGTGTAGTTACCAAAAAAAAATCACTCCCTCCTAGTTTTGTTGCCGTGGTAAAATACAAATTATCACACACAGACACAGACACAGACACACACACACACACACACACACACACACACACACACGCACGCACGCACGCACGCACGCACACATACACACACGCACGCGCGCGCGCGCGCGCGCGCACACACACACACACACACGCCTTCGCACGCACGTACGCACACATACATACGCACACACGCACGCAACACACACACACACACACACACACACACACACACACACACACACAACGCGCACACACACACACATATACACACACACGCGCGCGCGCGCGCGCGCGCACACACACACGCACACACAGGCAACGATATGCGGACTAACGCTTATTAATACAGAACACGTAACGGACAAAGGAATTATCGACAGACAAAACTAACGGCCATGAAAAGACACAAAACGAGGGGTCTGCATACTGGCGGCCATCTTGGCAGCGTGGTGCAATTCTCTGGGTCTTGGCTGTGACGTCAGCAAATTCGTTGGTCGACAGTTCTCCTGTCTTCTCGTACTGTATATGAGATGAGCGATACTGTGCATGTTAGCGTGTGTGTGTGTGTGTGTGTGTGTGTGTGTGTGTGTGTGTGTGTGTGTGTGTGTTGTCTTACTTCAGCGTGGTTTGCTGCTCTGATTGTTCTTCATTATTTACGTTCTGTCTGCTACTTTTATGGTTGTCGCGGGGTTATATGTTATAATTATTGTTATCATTATTATTGTTGTTGTTGTTATTGTTGGTGTTGCTGTTGTTATCATTCGCAACACACAAACGTACATGAGCGCGCACGCACACACACACATACGCACGCACGTACACACGCGCGGCGCGCGCGCGCACACACACACACACACACACACACGCATGCGCGCGCGCACGCACACGCATGCACGCACACGCACGCACGCACGCACGCTCCCACGAATGCATACATGCACACACGCACGCATGAAAATACAGAGAGAGGGAGGGAGAGAAACGCGCGCGCACTCGCACGCACAAACACATACACATACCTGAAGCGTAGCCGTGGGCACCTCATTTAATTCACCCCGGGGGCAGAAACACGGGTGGTAACCACTTCCACCCTGATGCCGCTGGCAGCACGTGAGCTGTGGGAACCTGACTTCATTGTTTAGCATGGACGACCTATCGGAGCAGCTGCCACCAACCACTCCCAGAAAACCGCCATTAACACTCAAAGACCGAGAGATCTTATTACCGTCAAAGCTTAGTGATGTTTGTCACAGTTCGCGAGACAGAGGGGAAAACAACACCACCACCACCAGCAACAACAACAACAACAAACGTATGGTATATCAGCGGTAAATTTTCCTGCCAAAGGGAGCGGGGTGGAGAGGGGGTGGGGTGGTGGTGGTGGTGGTGGGAGGGGGGGGGGGGGCTCTGACTTTAGTTATATTTTAGAAGGAAAAGATGTAGATATAAGCGAGGGTGTTCCTCTATCCATCATTTACTTCCTCTCATGTCCTGTGTTCTAAAACAGTGTAATGTCAACTTAAATTTAAATCTATTTTATTCGATTTTATCTCTTTTTTTTTTCTTTTTTTTTTGGGTGGGGTGGGTGGGTGGTGCTTTTATTGACTTAGAAAAGGCATTTGATTCTCTGAACAGAAACTTACTGTGGCCTGCACGTGTTATTAAAAACTGTATTTCAGGGAAACAGGTTCGTTGTGTTAAAATTATGTACAAGAGTAATAAGAGTGTAGAGGCTAGTGTAAGATTGTTCAGTTGGTGTAAAGCAGGGTGATGTTCTT
>CM065748.1:2684829-2689829 GCA_033310375.1 Conus canariensis | reverse complement strand
TTAGGCTACACAGATCTCTTCCAACACAAACAGACGTTGAACTGTGTCAAACTGACACGGTGGGGTTGGATGAAAGCACACCTCAAAACAAACCACAAGATTGATTTCAAAAACAAGCGAACAGACAAACGAAGAAGACGTGAAAACAAAGCAAAAGGTGTACCAAACAAAGCAAAACGTGTAGCAAAACGTGTACCAAACAAAGCAAAACGTGTACCAAACAAAGCAAAGCAAGCCGAACAGAGTGCATGTGACAGTTCGTATGCGCGGGGTGAATTCCTGCGGAGGAATTGACCACACGCAACAATAAGCGTTTTGCACTAAAACATTGCATAATCCATGTAAGCGTTTTGAGGCCTAGCATAAATTGCGTGAGTCAGCATTTAATGTTAAACTGATCATTGATCAAAAGAACAACTCCCCACCAATCATTTCCTTTGTTTGGGGGGGGGGGGGGGGTGGGGGGGGGGGGGGGGGGGGGGGGGGATTTTTCACGCGATGAAATCACAAGCGCGATCTTCAGATCTTCCCCTCAGTCGACGTCACATTTCAGGCCTTTGCACTCACCCGTGACCCTATCTTTGCGCCAGCTGAAAGCCTCCCCCCCCCCCCCCCCCCCCAAATAGTCTCCCATTCCTTTGATTTTAATCTGTCGGCTTGGAACCAGCTGGCTTGTACCTTGATGGCCACATGAAAGGAGAAAACGGGAAGAATGAACTTTCGGACGCAATAGAAATTCTCAAAACAATCTAAAATGTGCCAGTGCTGAAGCGAGGCCTTGGCGCCTTAATTCGTTCAACATGGTCTGGTAACTTGAACCTCACCGTCTAGTCCGTTGTCTTGCAGCCACGGCTAGGGTGATGTGGAAGAAGAGTCAAACGATGCAGAAGGTGATGTGGAGAAGAGTCAAACGATGCAGAAGGTGATGTGGAGAAGAGTCAAACGATGCAGAAGGTGATGTGGAGAAGAATCAAACGATGCAGAAGGTGATGTGGAGAAGAGTCAAACGATGCAGAAGGTGATGTGGAGAAGAGTCAAACGATGCAGAAGGTGATGTGGAGAAGAGTCAAACGATGCAGAAGGTGATGTGGAGAAGAGTCAAACGATGCAGAAGGTGATGTGGAAGAAGAATCAAACGATGCAGAAGGTGATGTGGAGAAGAGTCAAACGATGCAGAAGGTGATGTGGAAGAAGAGTCAAACGATGCAGAAGGTGATGTGGAGAAGAGTCAAACGATGCAGAAGGTGATGTGGAGAAGAGTCAAACGATGCAGAAGGTGATGTGGAGAAGAATCAAACGATGCAGAAGGTGATGTGGAAGAAGAACAAACGATGCAGAAGGTGATGTGGAAGAAGATCAAACGATGCAGAAGGTGATGTGGAAGAAGAGTCAAACGATGCAGAAGGTGATGTGGAAGAAGAATCAAACGATGCAGAAGGTGATGTGGAAGAAGAATCAAACGATGCAGAAGGTGATGTGGAAGAAGAGTCAAACGATGCAGAAGGTGATGTGGAAGAAGAGTCAAACGATGCAGAAGGTGATGTGGAGAAGAATCAAACGATGCAGAAGGTGATGTGGAGAAGAGTCAAACGATGCAGAAGGTGATGTGGAGAAGAATCAAACGATGCAGAAGGTGATGTGGAAGAAGAAATCAACGATCAGAAGGATGTGGAAGAAAACGATGCAAGGTGATGTGGAAGAAGAATCAAACGATGCAGAAGGTGATGTGGAAGAAGAATCAAACGATGCAGAAGGTGATGTGGAAGAAGAGTCAAACGATGCAGAAGGTGATGTGGAAGAAGAGTCAAACGATGCAGAAGGTGATGTGGAGAAGAATCAAACGATGCAGAAGGTGATGTGGAGAAGAGTCAAACGATGCAGAAGGTGATGTGGAGAAGAGATCAAACGATGCAGAAGGTGATGTGGAAGAAGAATCAAACGATGCAGAAGGTGATGTGGAAGAAGAGTCAAACGATGCAGAAGGTGATGTGGAAGAAGAATCAAACGATGCAGAAGGTGATGTGGAAGAAGAATCAAAACGATGCAGAAGGTGATGTGGAAGAAGAGTCAAACGATGCAGAAGGTGATGTGGAAGAAGAGTCAAACGATGCAGAAGGTGATGTGGAAGAAGAATCAAACGATGCAGAAGGTGATGTGGAAGAAGAGTCAAACGATGCAGAAGGTGATGTGGAAGAAGAGTCAAACGATGCAGAAGGTGATGTGGAAGAAGAGTCAAACGATGCAGAAGGTGATGTGGAAGAAGAATCAAACGATGCAGAAGGTGATGTGGAAGAAGAGTCAAACGATGCAGAAGGTGATGTGGAAGAAGAATCAAACGATGCAGAAGGTGATGTGGAGAAGAGTCAAACGATGCAGAAGGTGATGTGGAAGAAGAATCAAACGATGCAGAAGGTGATGTGGAGAAGAGTCAAACGATGCAGAAGGTGATGTGGAAGAAGAATCAAACGATGCAGAAGGTGATGTGGAGAAGAGTCAAACGATGCAGAAGGTGATGTGGAAGAAGAATCAAACGATGCAGAAGGTGATGTGGAGAAGAGTCAAACGATGCAGAAGGTGATGTGGAAGAAAATCAAACGATGCAGAAGGTGATGTGGAGAAGAGTCAAACGATGCAGAAGGTGATGTGGAGAAGAGTCAAACGATGCAGAAGGTGATGTGGAGAAGAGTCAAACGATGCAGAAGGTGATGTGGAGAAGAGTCAAACGATGCAGAAGGAAAACACGGGCATTCATCAGCTCCTGTCTCAAGACGCGGATTTACCGTCTGCCGGAGTTCAACCAGGCAAGAGAAGTCACTCGGCTGGGCTTTTTCTTTTCTTTTTTTTTTTTTTTTTCTCGCTCAGACAAACAAGCATGGCGGTAGCATGTTTACGTGTCACGGCCCGTTTCCGGCAAAACAAACAAACAAACAAACAACAACAAAACACGCAAACTTCCGGCTGCTGTCTTTTCTTCCTTTTTTTCTTTTTTCTTTCTGTTTTTTTTTTCTTTTTTTTTTTTTTTTTTGGGTGGGTGGGGGGGTTGGTTGACTTCTTGTTTGTTTGTTTCTTTGTTTGTTTGCTTGTTTGTTTGTGTGTCTGTCTGTCGGCAATGTGAAGCCAAAGCAGTGTAACTGATTTAAGCCAAAGATGGTGGAGAAATGGAATACGGCCCAGAGACACTTCTGTCAAACTTTGTGCAGATCCGGATCGGATTGGTCCGGGATTTTTTCTTTTTCTTTTTCTTTTTTTTTTTTACACATTCTTCAACCTCGGAAGGCCCACTGCCACCCCACCTTCACCCCCCCCCCCCCCCCCCCCGCCCCTGAATGGCAGCACTGGGAAACTAGCGCGTATGTTAATCTGTGTGAGCTGCCACGACCCTCGATCAGAATGAACTGTGACGCCTGTTCAACGTTGAACGTGCTGTTGGGACCTAGATGTTTCGTTATACCATTTAAATTAATAGCAGGGAAAGTCGGATGCGTGTGGTTGACCTTTTCTTTCTTTTTCTGTTTGTTGTTGTTGTTGTTTTGTGTTAAGCTAAGCGACCTTGTTTCACGGGCCTAACAGATCTTAGAAAGAACAACAGCAACAACAACAGCAACAACAACAACAGCAACAACAACGACAACAACAGCAACGACAACAACAACAACAACAACAACAGCAGCAGCAACGACAACAACTACAACAACAGCAACAGCAATGACAACAACAGCAACAACAACGACAGCAACAACAGCAGCAACGACGACAACAACAGCAACAACAACAGCAACGACAACAACAGCAACAAGAACAACAACGACGACGACAACAACAACAACAACAGCAACAACAACGACAACAACAACAACGACAACAACAACAACAGCAGCAACGACAACAACTACAACAATAACAGCAGCAACGACAACAACAACTACAAGAACAACAACAACAACGACAAGAACAACAACAACAAGCCGAAGGTACCCAGTGTGACACAAAAGTACTGTCCTCAACTGCCGAAGCCACCTGCCGGGAGAACTTCTGCCCTCACTGGGAAGTCTGCGCTGCGTTCAGAGTAGGCGCGGGCACACACATTAAAACTGAAGGGACAGAACTGCTCCCTGGCAGATACCATGGCGTGACGTCCTGGGGTTCGACCAGTCACCGTCTTGTTGTTGTTGTTGCTGCTGTTGTTGTTGTTGCTGCTGTTGTTGTTGTTGCTGCTGCTGTTGTTGTTGCTGCTGTTGTTGTTGTTGCTGCTGTAGTTGGTGGTGGTGGTGGTCTTGTTTTTGCGTCACAGAAAGTGAGCAACCTGTTACTCTCTCGTGAAGGCTTTGACTTAGTTTTCAGCATCAAATCTGGTTCTTGTGTGTGTTGTGGGGGCGGGTGTGTGTGTGTGTGTGGGGGCGGGTGTGTGTGTGTGTGGGGGGGGGGGTGGAAGGAGGAGGAAGGGTCAGATGTGCGCGTGTTACTGAGAGTGGAGGAGGGTAGGGGTGGGGGTGGGGTGGGGAAGGCATTTCTAACATCGTATATTTGCAACATTTTTAGACGACAACATTCGCACACACACACACACACACACACACACACACACACACACACACACACACACACACACACACACACACACACACACACAACATGTTCTGCCAATTCTGTCTTTGGCTTTGTGCCATCTAGGCGATGCATCGGGAAAAGATTCGTCCACTGCACCTATTCATCCAGCTATTCATTCAAACGACCTGAACTGGTTTGACTCTTGATCTAAATGACTGGGAGAAAAGGGTGTTTCCACACAGATGTTCTAGATCATTGTCAGGGTCGAACATGTGGAACTCACTGCCCAGATCTGTCTCCCCCCCCCCCCCCCCAAAAAAAAAAAAAAAAAAAGAAAAAAAAAAAAAAAAAAGTTATACAGACGAAAGTCCTAAAAGCTGTGAAATAATATTGCTGATTGTTTTCAAATCTGTTAAAAAGCAAAAACAAACAAACAAACAAACAAAAGCAAA
>CM065748.1:2649829-2674829 GCA_033310375.1 Conus canariensis | reverse complement strand
GGACCGAACCTACGGGGGAACAAGGCTGTATGGTTCTCACACTGACCGGGCTGAAAGGAGAGGCGGCGCGTGCGTGTGCATGAGAGACAGGAACTTTTAGGACACCCAAACCGGAAGAATCTCCTTGCTTCGGAATGCATGACCTTCACCCTAGTCTGACCCTGACCCTAACTTAACCCTGCTGTTTGAATTGAAATCTTGTCTAAGGTGGAAACTGGTTGACAAACAAAGATAAATAGATGGATGGGTGAATGGATAGACAGGTTGATGGATAGATAGACAGATAAACCCCACTGTTTGAAATGAAATCTTGTGTAACGCAGGGGCGGAAACTGGTTGACACACAAAGATAGATAGATAGACAGATAGATGGATGGATAAATAGATAGATGATAGATATGTAGATAGATAGATAGTCAGGTAGGTAGGTAGGTAGGCAGGTAGGTAGGTAGGTATATAGGTGGGTAGGTAGGTTTTTTGGTACCCTGGTTCACAAGAATACTTCGCCATCAGTTCCATGTTCTCTCTGGCTGTATCCCCCACCCACGGCCCCCTTTCCACTATTTCAGGGCCGTGGTTCCCACATATTGGCATGTTGTCGCAGAGGCAGATACAGCCAGACGCGATTTCGAGCGACAGAGTTAAAAAGAGTTGTCCTCCTCCCCTCCCCTTCCCTCCCCAACTGGCACACCGAGACAACACCGTGGTTACACTCCGCAAGTGTACATTACCACTGAAGAGCCTTGATTCCAGATGTTTTCCTACTTCTTTTCTGTCTAAGAAGTCGTCATATTTCATCGTAGTGTTTGCCAAAAGTGTACCAAAATACGGCTAACTAGTACGGGTGAATTAAAAAAAAGAAGAAGAAGAAGAAGAAAAGCCTTTATAAAGCGTGCTCACACGGTGGGGAACACAAGAGTTGTCTTTTCCTTACCCCATTGATAAAGGAAAGAGCGTCCCTCCAAGATTGGTGACAGTGCCTGCTCTTCTCAGCCAAACCTGGGTTCACGGTCAAAACAAACCAACCCCAAACAAAAAGAGTCTCAAAGTGAGGTGAGCTGCAGGCAGAAATTGAAACGAATTTTAAAAAAAAAAAAGAAAAAGAATTGTTAGCAAATCCGCCAAACAATAGGGAAAAACAAATGACAAGACAGCACGACGCGTTTCGACCTCTTAGGTCTTCTTCAGACAAGAGAAATAACATTCAGGACAATGTAAACGAAGAGCGAGCAGTCACTTACCTTTTAATATTCGGTGCAAGATAGGCGTTTTCATTGTCTAGAATGTTATATATATGTTGCCTGAAGAAGACCTAAGAGATCGAAACACGTGGTGTTCTGTCGTCTAATGTGTTTGCCCCCCCCCCCCCCCCCTTTTTTTTTCTTTTTTTTTTTTTTTGGCTCACTAACAATTGTTTTTAAAATTTGTTCCAAAAATCAGAAAGTAAAGGATCGCTTAGCTTGTTCTGCTGCTATCTCTCTAGATTCGCGCAAAGGGAAGTAACCATGGGACGAAAATCAGTTTGTGTTCACTATCCAGTGACTGAAATCAGTTTGAGGGTCGGCGAAGTTAAATTTAGAACAAAGAGATGGCTAAAATGGCATTTCAGCCGATTCAAAACAGTTTCCTGCTCAGCAGGCCGGATGAAGAGCTCTGGCGAGCAGGTTGAGTTCCCTCCCTTGACAAAAAAAAAAAAAAAAAAAAGTTCAAACTTCGATGGAGACTCGGGTCTTAGTTCGTCGTCACTCTGCGAACTAACTCGTGGCTGGAGGCCTGCAGTTGAGAGAGAAACAATGGTGGGTCGTTTGTTCTTCGTTGGTTTGCCAACGGTTCCTTCAATTAAAGGAACGGCCCCGGAGAGCGTGGTGAAGCATGACCCTTGCATGATGAATATGCATGAGCATGGCCAGGGGTCGTACTGCACGAGCCATAAAAACAGGGAGGGCAAGCCCTGCGGGTATTCTTCTTTTCTTCCGAAGGAAATGGCCATTAAAAAATGGCGTCAATAGATCAGCCAATCACAGTTGCTTTGACATTCCACGCCATCCTGCACTCTATTTTCCATTTACTTTTTTTTTTCAGTATGAGATTTCAAAGTCAATAGCCAAAGCCTTGTTCAAGGTGAAGGGGGAAGGGGGGGGGGGGGGTTCACATGTCTCCTTGATATTTTCACAAAAAGCGTGTTGTAAAGCTACTGGGGTGATACTTCAGGAATTGGGGGTAGTACTAATGCTTCACAAAGGCGCGCACGTGCGCGCACTAGTGTGGATTTTGCGTGCGTTGCGTGTGCATCAGGCACAGAGGAAGGGTAGGGAGTCAACCATAGACACGGACACACAGAAATGGGGGGGGGGGGGGGGGGGGGGAGGGGGGGCAGGAGAAGGGGGAGGACAGGTAGGGACAATGACAAGGAAACAAGTTGAAGGCGTGTCAATGAATCGCAAAGGAGAGCCACGGGAATGGAGGAAGAGAGAGAGAGAGAGAGAGAGGGGAGGGGAGGTGAAGAAAGAGTGAGACAGGGAATCGAAAAAAGTGGGGGAGGTGTAACGGGGGAAGTGGATGGGGGGGGGGGGGGGGGGGCTAGCGGGAGAGAGAGCAGACAACAGAATAGTTAGTTTCAGAATAGTTAGTTTCAGAATAGTTAGTTTCAAAGTGGGGCGACTGCAGGCGGAAATTACAAAGAAATTTTCAAAGCAGTCTGAAGTACATCTGTCAGTTCACATGGACACACAAATTACAAGACGAAACACGACGCGTTTCGACCTCTTAGGTCTTCTTCAGGCAAGATCAACAACATTAGGACAACGGAAACGAAGAACGAGCAATCACTTATCTTCTCAAACTCGGCGCCAGCTGGGCGTAGAATGAAAACGAGACCGTTGGTTAGTTAGTTAGTTAGTTAGTGTTTATAGGTCCAGCGGACTACTAGGAGCCAAATCAGGACCTCAGCTATCATATCTAAGTCTCTAGATACAAATACCCACACTAGTATTAACACATCGCTTAAAATTTATGAGGACAAAAGCACAATTATCTGTTCAACTCCGACGACACCTGTATACATTATTAAAACACTATATTTTATAAAAAGAAGTTTACCTCTTTCAAAAAAGAAAAAATAAGATCTACTGAAATCTCACGAAAAAGAACTGATAAATCACTGGTGGAAAAGAACTTCTCTCTGATACACATCAAATCAGCACATTCTGTCAAAAAATGATTAACACTGAACAAGCTGTCACACGCAACACACCATGGGGGGGTCTTCCCTTCTGAGTATCCAACTGTGCGTTATATAGCTGTGCCCAATATGTAACCGTGACAAAACCGATTCCTCTTTACGGTTACGTACCACCGATGGGAAAGGATTGGTTAAATCTGGGCAAATTTTAAACAATTTATTATGAATTTGATTACACCATTCACTCTGCCACAGTTCACGACAATACAAACTAGATTTATGACGTAGATCAGAGTGAGGAACAAACTGCATAGGCCTCCTGGAAAGACTTGCACCGAGAGCTTGTTTGGCTGCTTTGTCCACCACTGAGTTACCATAGATTCCCATGTGGCTGGGGACCCACAAGAAAACTATATGCTTTCCCGAAGAGACAAGCTGAGTATGAAGATCATGAATATCAGCCAAAACTGGATGTGAAACTTCTCTTGTCGATAAAGCCGACAATGCCGACAATGAATCCGATAAAATAAGGAAATCATTCTGATCTGACCTGGACACCTCACTGAGGGCCAGATTTAAAGCCTTCAGTTCAGCAGTATAAACAGACGACCAATCCCGCAATCTTAACAAAGTAGGCTCCTGAAAATTGTTATCACACACAATGGCAGCTGCAGCCCTCTCACCTTTTTTAGAACCATCTGTAAAAATCTTGATAAAATCTTTATAAAGTTCACATTGCCCAAGATAAAGTTGTTTATATGCAGCACTCGAGGTGACCTCCTTTCGAAATTGAGTTAAATATAAATTAATCTCTGGATTGGCGACTTTCCAGGGAGGTACATCAGTCTGTAAAGGACCGTCATCAACAGCATCAAGGTCAATGCCAGCTGCCCCGAAGTGGGGCAAAATACGAATACCCAGTGGAGGAATCTCATTTGGCTTTAGATCATATTTGGCTCTAAAAGGCGGGTTCATGACAATATCATAGGCAGAGTTTTCTGGATTAGCCCTCAGTTTCAGATAGTAATTCATGGAAAGACACAACCTCCTTAGCTCCAGAGGGGGTTCACCAGATTCAACATACAAACTCTCTTTTGGAGATGTGCGAAGTGCTCCCAGAGCAATCCGCAGTCCTTGATGATGAATTGGATCAAGAGCTTTGAGGTAAGATTTTCGTGCAGAACCATATACCACACACCTATAATCTAGCTTTGGTCTCACCAAAGCCCGATACAATCGCAACAAAGTTCGCTTGTCTGCACCCCAATCAGTGTGACTAATAACCTTCAAAACATTCAAACCTGACTGGCAAGATTGTTTAATGTACTTAATGTGAGGCAAAAAAGAAAGCTTATTATCAAAAATAACCCCCCAAAATTTCACTTGTTTGGAAACTTTAATTACCTGACCATTGAGACTGATAGCTGGTTCTAAGACCTGAGATCTTTTCCTATAGAAATGAATACACTCTGTCTTAGTAGCTGAAAACTTAAATCCATTTTCAGTAACCCACTGCTGAACACGATTAACACACAACTGAAGTTGACGCTCAGCTGCAGCCAAAGTTTTCCCCATGGCAGAGATGGAGAAGTCATCAACAAATAATGACTTATCAATTCCAGACTTTACTGACTGGACGATGTTATTAATCTTGAGATTGAACAGAAGTGGAGAAAGGATGCTACCCTGAGGGACACCCATCTCCTGCTCAAAAGGATCCGAAAAGGTCGAATGAAGTCTAACACCGAAATGCCTGTTAGACAAAAAATTAGCAATAAACATTGGTAAATTACCTTTGAAATCAAGTGCCTTCAAGTCCTGAAGAATTCCATGCCTCCATGTTGTGTCATAAGCTTTTCCTAAATCAAAAAGAATAGAAACTACATGTTCTCCATTAATCAAAGCATTCCTGATAAAAGACTCATATCGAACCAGGTGATCAGTAGTACTGCGGTTGTTCCGAAATCCACACTGGGAAACATCTAAGGCCCCCAGACATTCTAACTGCCATAACAATCGAGAATATACCATTCTCTCCATAGTTTTACATAAGCAACTAGTGAGAGCTATAGGACGATAGTTGTTAGGATCCGAATGATCTTTCCCTGGTTTAAGAATAGGGATAACAACCGCCTCTCTCCAAGAAGGTGGAAAATACCTTGAACACCAAACATGATTAAACAGAGACAACACCACCTTTAAACCCTCAGCTGGCAAATGTTGAATAAATTGATAATGAATGTCATCTGGTCCAGGAGCTGAGTTGTTGGCTTTCAAAATGGCGTCCTTTAACTCATCCATGCTGAAAACGCAGTTGTAATCCTCAGAACTATCTGGCACGAAGGAACAAGATTTTGACTCTGCTGATCTTTTGATACGCTGGAATTCCTTGCAATAATGATCAGCTGACGAATTTTGATGGATAGTAACAGCTAACAAGTTAGCAACCTCCTTTTTATTAGTAATAATCGATCCATTTACTTGCAAACATTTTATAACTGATGTAACCGACTTTCCCTTAATCTTACGGATTAGTTTCCAGACTTTCCTTGAATTGACCTTAAAGGACAGATTTGAACAAAATTTTTTCCAAGATTCTTTCTTCTTAGTTTTAAAAGTATACCGACACTTAGCCCTACACGCCTGATGTTTAACTTTGTTCCCCACCATAGGAAACCTAGCAAAAAGTCTTTGAGCACCTTTTCTCTTACCCTTCAAAGTTTTGCACTCTTTATCATACCAAGGGGTCTTAACATCATTTGGTTTATCACGGGACTTGGGAATAGCTTCCTTAGCACTCTCTACAATCACTTTAGTGAACTGCAAAACAGGATCATCATAACTCCGCAACAGGTTTATAGGCAGTCTACTTAAAATCTGTTGCTGATAAAGACTCCAATCTGCAGAGCGAAACTTCCATGTTTCCCGAGGGGACTCCTGCATTTGCTTCGTAAAATAAATAAAAATCGGAAAGTCATCACTCCCGCTTAGGTCCGAATGAACCTGCCACTCTAAGTCCAAAAATAAGGAAGGGTCGCAAATGGACAAATCCAAGTGAGTCAAAGAACCAGAAGGAGAACAAAAGGTCGGTGAGCCTGAATTCAGAAGACAGAGATCATGATCCGATATAAAATCTTCAAGAACTTTCCCTTGAGAATTGGTGCAGTTACTTCCCCACTGTGGAGAATGGCCATTCAAGTCACCCAATAAAAGAAATGGGCGAGGGAGCTGAGAAATTAAACCATCCAACTGACTCTTCGAAATCACAGAAGATGGAGACAGATACAAACAACATATCGTAACGACCTTGTTTAACGAGATACGAGCTGCCACTGCCTCCAGATCCGTCTGAAGTGGAATTTCTGTATGTAGTACCGAATTATGAATATAAAGAGAAACGCCTCTCCTTGAAAAGTCTGCAGAAGCTGGCTTGAGTAAGCAGGAGAAACCAGGAATCTCATGCTTCTTACTTGCAGTTAAAAGGGTTTCCTGAAGAGCAATTACCGAAGATCTATACTCTGTCAATAATAGCTCAAGGTCCCGACAATTTGCTTTAACTCCCCTTATGTTCCACTGGAGTATGTCCATGTTAGGTTGTTAAAAGAATATCTATCAGCCCTCTTCTCCAGAAACTTCACTGTCCACCAAAGAACTAAAACGGTTCTTCAAGACAAGATCAGAAGCCGATGCTCCTGATAAATTTCTAAGTTGTTTGTTGCCATGCTTGGAATTTGCTCTTACTGGACTGAAACCTGCTGCACCAAATACCTGACTTCGAGATTTTCCCCTAGGAGGGTCTGGAGTCCGAAAAGGACGCTCCTCACTGCGTGCCTGTCTCGTACTGCTGTTATTGGCCTGTGAGCGAGGGGACATCTCTTTCCTCCGATCCTTCACCCCTGACCTCTGATCCACAGCACTTTGTACAACTGAAACACTTCTTCCCTCACCAGCAGGGACTGAAGCCTGTTGTACACTGCTGGACGGAACACTATTGCATTTCTGAGACAAAACCTCAACTGATTGTTCAAGTATAGTGTCAAGTGCGTGAAACCTCTCACAAAAGGCATTAAACGCTTAGAGGCAAAAGGGACGTTGTACGTAGTATACAAATAGGTAATAGAACCATTAACAAGTATGCCTTACCCATCGCACACGGTCGAACCGTGTCAAGGAGGACGAAGCGGTCAGGTGACAGATGGCACCTAAGGTAGTGAGGAGTTCGGACCTGCCCGACAGCGAAAGGGGAGAGGAATGTAACCACTAGGACCTCGGTGCACCAAGTGAGCGCTAAATACTCAGTCAGCTGAGGTTCTTTTGTAAACAGTCAGTGAAGAGCAGGAGTCTTCGACTCGTTCGGATGGTATTGCCGTGGGTCACTGGGTTGGTTCTATTGTCAGGCTGGTTGAACGCGCGTGGATGTTGTTATCGTAGCCCTCTTTAAGATAATTACTGTGTTAAAGTGGCCTCCGAAGTCGGCGGGGAATTTTCGATGTCCATCTGGTGCCAAGTGTTTGTTTGCTAATCAATGAGGTAGGGATGTGTGTAAATGCAGATGTGTGGAGAATGTAGCGAATGGAGAATTCAGGGTACTTGTGAACTAGGGGTTGAGAAGCAGCATGGACAAAGGCATGGCCCGAAGGGGGAATCCTTTGTTTCCATCCCTATATAAACTGAGGGAGAACAACGTGAAATGAAGAACACCACAAGAGAGAGAGAGAAAGCAGAGAAGAGGGGGAGAAGAGCGTACAGGACAGAGAACGGGTCGAGAGAAACGTGGTCTGGGAGATAGAAGAGACAGCAAAGTCTTAGGGAAAGACAAGCTGGAAGAGAAGAAAACTAAGTTTGAAGCCCAGAGGTGGGTGAAGACAGACAAACTGAAATTGAACCCAGAGGTGGGTGAAAGAGACGAAGAAGAAGAGTTCTACGTCGAGATCCCAGAGACGACCACAAAGACCCAGTCCTGAAACCTGGAGCCAGTCAACCAAGGGCATCACCATCAAGCAGTGCTGAAGAAGACGTGAAGAGACTTTTCAAGAACTGTGGTGTGGTGTGAAAGCGTGGTTGTGTGTGTGAAAACCTGGCCAGGTAAGAAGTCATTTTTATTATAACCCGGGATTAGGAAGTATTGATCTTTTATGTGTTGATTTGTTCATTTTGTGTAATTGGATTTTTCATGTTTGATTATAAGTAGCATAGAAATTGTATTTCTTGTGCTCAGTCGTGTTAAGAGAGAAACGAATGCGTGACATCCCATTCCCAGAGAGAGGTGAATGTTTGATGGGCGCATGAGTGTGCATATGCGTGTATGAGTGCAAAGATAACCTTGGTGTGTTAAACCTGACTAATAATACATCAACTTAGTGCACTTAAGCAATACCATCACGATTTCCCCCGTCCTGGACATATAGTAAGCCGATCCAAAACCGATGACAACAATTCTGTCAATTTCTTCTCCAGAGCAGTGAACGGAGCTGCTCCCAGATCATCACCCGATGACCGGTTCGCAGAATCGTTAACCACCTTCTGTGCATAAGTCGCAGCCGAAGGAGTCCTGGCCTCCACTCACCTTCTAGCCTCAAGAAAGGAACATTTCCTCTCAATCTTTACTTTCTGAATCTCGCATTCCTTTTTCCACACTGGACAACTTTTTGAATTTGCTGGATGATCACCCTTACAATTGACACAGTATACAGCATTTATACAAGATTCATCATGCTTCTTCTGTCCACAGTCACGACAGATCTCCTGACCCCGACAAGCTCGGCTGGAATGCCCAAAGCGTTGGCACTTGAAACACCGCAAAGGAGATGGTACAAAAGGCGTAACTTTCACTCGGACATAACCCACTTTGACAAACTCTGGGGGAGATGGCATAGCAAAAGTCAAGAATAGCGTGTTGGTTTCGATTAAGTCACTTCCTTTAGAGATTTTAACTCTATGGACCTGCAGAACACCCTGACTTTCCATCTCAGTCCGAATTTTCTGATTCAGCAACTCCAGCCAAGTCAACACATCTGATTACCCCTTTCGAGTAGCTGAGAAAGGGGTGAATGGAAACCTTAACTGTGATCTGCATGAGTTGAGAACCATCCCTTTTCAGCAGCAACCGAGACGCCGCTTCCGTAGCACAGTTAACAAGGTAACTACCAGATCGGAGTCTTTTAATCATTTTAAATCCTGTGGACGAAACTCCCTCGAACCACTTGCAAACAGCGAACGGAGAAATCCGAGCAATGGATTCTTTCGGATCTTTTGCTTCCACTAAAAGGAAGCTTGGCCATGTGTTTTGGATACCCTTTCTCT
This sequence comes from Conus canariensis, assembly GCA_033310375.1. NCBI lineage: Eukaryota > Metazoa > Mollusca > Gastropoda > Neogastropoda > Conidae > Conus > Conus canariensis. The sequence continues at coordinate 2,665,345 of CM065748.1, read as the reverse complement.
TTGCCACTTCTCTTATCTCGTTATCTGAATCTGAATCTCTACTCATAGTCTCGTCCATAAGCGTGCCATGTCCATCATCGTTTCTTCTCTTTTTGTTAGGGGGTAGTTGTTTAGATGTCATAATGAAAGAAAAAAAACTTCACCTCCCCTACTCCCCACCCGCCATCGAGTGCCCACAAGGGCGATGCCCCTAAGCGGTCCTCCAGCAAAGGGAAACACTAGGGTTATAGTGCAGGTATACACCGCGTGGCACGCGTTCCACCCCATCCACCAGGCTCATGACCAACTGCCGGGAACGGACAGGAGGCCACTCACCTGGCTTCCAGGACAAGCAACGTGGCACACGGTTTGACCCATGCCATGCCCACACTGAGAAGGCGACCGGTTGACAGCATTGGGCCCCATGCTGCCCCCCGTCTAGGGGAAGTCCGGGCCAAAGTGGCGTGTTGAGGGGCGCGGATCCTACTCCGAGTCCCTCTCAACCACCAGGACACCATTCTCCCCCGACACGGGTCGCACCGCACGGTCAACATGGTGGACCAAGAGGCCACAGAGAAAATAGAAAGTGCTACAGAAGACTTGTGAAAAAAGGAAAAGAATAGGATAAAGATCCGTAAAGGCAGAAGATAGACAAAACAGAAAACTGCAGATTAATAAGGAGAATGTTGAAAGAGAAATGCAGGTGAAAGAACCATGGGTAGGCAGAAAAAACACAAAAAACAGAGAAAAAGAAAGCCCACTTAAAACAAAGTCCCACCCTCAAGGGGCACAAGAGGGTGACACTGAGAACTAAAAATAAGACACCCCACCCTGGTCCCCCAGGGCAGACCCCGGTGGGGGAAAACGAGACCGTTGGGAAGGAGGCAATGCGAGTTAAAATAGCAATGATGATAATAATGATAATGATAACAACAATGATATTGATACAAATCTTGTGAAAAAAAATAATAGAGAGGATTACCACCACTACTGGTGATAAAAAGACGACAGTAGTTACAGTATTAGTAGTGGCTATACACACAGAAGGGCAGAAAACAGAGGGTTTAGAGGATTGTTGAACAGCATGGTTGTAGCGGCAACAAAAGAGCAGACGAGAATGAGAAAGCAGCCAGCACAATGACCACACAGCCGATCCCCAAAACAGACTGTTAGAGACATGGTGATCCAACGCTTTATTTGTGTCCCCCATTGGTCATCATCGTCAGTTTGATTTTTGTTTTACATCCAGTACATTGCACATAGGGTCAGCAACGGACTACCTCACATAGAATGCCTATCTTGCAGAAGGACACGCATACAAAAAAAAACAACCAACCAAACAAAAAAAAAAGAACAGTCGCTTCATACAATGTCTTTCCTTCATCCCCCTTTCTTCTTTTCATTCGTTCGATCTTCCTGTTCTGTTACTCCCATTTTCATTCTGTTGCATCTTTTTGTCCTTCTCATTATTAACTTCGTAGTCCAGTCCTTTCTCTCCTTCTGTTATCACGTCTCGGGTCTTTTTCATGCCCCCCCCCCCCCCCCCCGCCACACACACACACACACCCCTTCTCGCTCTGTCTCTTAACATTATTCTTTCTTTCATCAATACTCAATCTGTATGCCGTCTTGTGAGGTCGAAAAAAAAAACGTTATTAATTTCTGTACCAAAAGTTTAGTTCAGTCTGCGTAAAATAAAAAAAAATGACGTATTAATTCGACGTTAAAATCCCGCGACCTCAAAAATCCCTGTGAATATTCAAAGCGCTGAGCAAGAATTGCGTGCATCCAGTGTTTCCTCTACCACCCATCGCATCGGAATGGCGTGGTGGGATAGATGTTCGAACCATCACTCTTCTCTTGTCCTCAGGGATAATGAAGAGACGGTCTGTTAAAAAAAAGTCTAATGCTGGTTTTGCTTTATCGAAGCGCTTTGCAACTGGTAAGCGCTCTATTGCATTACCGAGACTTGTATTACACTGAATATTCGCATCTACCATACAGCAGTGAGTGAAGACGAAGAACGCTCGCCTTTGTCAGTTAAAACGATAACATGTCGATACAATCAATGTACACGGTCCACGCCGCTTATAACCAAGTTGCGGAAGGGTTGACTTTAGCAGTTGGATAAAAACGTTAGTGAAACCGCTCGAAGAGTTTCCAACTCAAATAAATACTCACTTTGGCGCGACAGCCTCTCGGAACTAATCCCTAGAATAGTCAGCTTCGACTGGACAAATTACAGTTAATCTCTCTCTCTCTCTCTCTCTCTCTCTCTCTCTCCTCTCTCTCTCTCTCTCTCTCTCTCTCAGCAGCTCTGTGTCATCGAAGTCTAGAACTAAAATCGCCTGACTAATTCTCCAGCTCACGATCTCTCACTCTTTTCGACGGCGAGACAAAATCACAGATCGATCGGCGTTCAAAGCGACTGACAACATGACAAAATCATCATGAACCCAAACCAGAGACCAATCTTATTCCAGAGCGCGTGGTGTGTAGCAGACTACTGGTCTAGGGACCAGACCAATCTTATTCCAGAGCGCGTGGACTACTGGTCTAGGGACCAGACCAATTTTATTCCAGAGCGCGTGGTGTGTAGCAGACTACTGGTCTAGGGACCAGACCAATCTTATTCCAGAGCGCGTGGACTACTGGTCTAGGGACCAGACCAATCTTATTCCAGAGCGCGTGGACTACTGGTCTAGGGACCAGACCAATCTTATTCCAGAGCGCGTGGACTACTGGTCTAGGGACCAGACCAATCTTATTCCAGAGCGCGTGGACTACTGGTCTAGGCACCGCAATGTTCTGTTATGACCTTGTGTTTCTGTCATCTCTAACCCCAAACAAAAACTAGTCTTAAAAGTCTGTCCGGTTCCAATTCAGCTGTAACCCACTTATGCCTCCGTACGCGCCCGCGCACACACACACACACACGCGCGCGCGCGCGCGCGGGTGTAAAATTTGTTAATTAGTTAAAATGTACAACCACACAACAAATTCAAAGCCTGTTAACAAACAAACAAAAAAATCATATCACCAGACCCATGCATGAAAATCTGCAACAAACGTTCGAACCACTTAGCATGGGGCGGCGTGAGCGCCTAAACAGGCCCCCCACACACAATACGTTATCCCAAGCAGGCGTCTTTGAAATGTTTTCTCCTAACACACGTTATTCCTTGTCACACACACTGGCGTCTCAAAACCCAACATCTCCCACTGTCTCTGGGTTCAATTCTATGTCTCCTTCACATCTTCTGCTCATGGCAATCAACGCTCCGTGCGTCTTTTTTGTTTTGTTTTGTTTTTTGTTTTGTTTTCCTTAATACAGTATTCCTCTCTCTCTCTTCCTCCCCCCAAGACCCCTCCCCTTCCCTCCCCTATTCCCACCTACGCGCACAAGTATGTACATATGCACCGTCTGTCTGCCTGTCTCTCTCTCAAACCCACATACGCGCGCACGCGCGCGCGCTCAAAATACGCACGAGCACACACACACACATGCACACACGAGCATAGGCGCGCGCGCTCGCGAGCACACTCACACATACACACACGCGCGAACTGGAAAACACACACACGCGCGCGCGCGAGAACTGGAACACATATATACACATGCACACACGAACACACACACACGAATACATACACACACACACGAAAACACACGAACACGAACACACACACACACACACACACACACACACACACACACACACACACACACGCGAACACACGAACACGCACACAACATCCATAACAACCGTGTACAAGCTCCACCGCTACCCCGCCCTCTCCTCGTCCTCCCCCCCCCCACCCCCCCCCCCCCCCACACACACACTCCAACAAACACCCTGAACCTCTATCCTGACCGTCACGACTCCCCCTCCCCCCCCCCCCCCAGCCCAACCACTCTCTCCCTCCCCTTCCCCAAACCCCAACCTTTCTACCCCCCTTCCCACCCACAAATCCCGCACCCCCAACCCAACCCCTCAACATTTCCTCCCTCTCTCTCTCTCTCTTTCTCTTTCTATCCCAAGCGCTGTTCGCCGGCTGTCTGTGTGTCTGTGCCCCCTCACATGTCTGTGCCCCCTCACATGTCTGTGCCCTTCCGCATGTCTGTGCCCCCTCACATGTTCAGCACCTGTCTGTTGTAGTTGAGGAGGATGAGGTCGGAGAGCAGCCTGTTGTGGCATCTCTGCAGGCCTGCCCGCGTCCCGTACACCTCCGAGTCCTCGTGCCCCTGCCGCCCCACCCCCAGCTTCCCCCCTCCCGCCGCCCCCACCCCCCGACCTCCCCCTCCTCCCACGCCGCCTCCTCCTCCTCCCCCTCCCTGGGGGTCGGGGAGCGCGGCGGGGAGGGAGTAGACCTCGCTGGCCTGGCGGGAGGCCTCGCTGTACACGCCGTCGGCGGGCTGCACGTGCAGCTGGGAGCGCTGCGCCTGCTGGCTGTGGTGGAAGGAGGCGGAGCGCTCCAGGTCCAGGCGGGTCTTGGGCGCCCTCAGTCTCCGGCGGGTACCCCGGGTGGGCGAGACCCCCGGGGCGTAGAGCAGGGAGTAGGGGTAGTCCCCCGTGGAGGGTAGCGTCCCTTTGTTGGAGCTGGAGCTCCCGCCCCCACCCCCACCCCCTCCTCCTTCCGGACCGCTTTTGCGTCTCTCTGAGCGGTGGGGTTTGCCGGCGGAGCCCGGAGAGCGGCGGGAGTGGAGGGAGGACTTGGAGAGGACGGCGTCGGCGCTGCCTCGGCGAAGATCCCCCCCACCTGCGGCGTCCCTGCACGGATCCAGATCCCCGCTGGCGGGATCCGCGAGGTCTTTGGCGGCGGAGGAGGAGGAGGAATGACGGGCAGGGGAGGTGCTGACGACCACGCCCCCCTCCCCGCCGTCGTCTGTGCGGTCTTTCTGCTGGCGATGGTGGTGGTGGGGGTGGCGACGGTGGTGGTGGTGGTTGTGGTGGTGTCTGGGCTTTCTGCACCTCCCTGTACACTTCCCTTTAGAGGTCTGGTGGGTGGAGGAGGGTCGGGTGGAAGGCGGCAGCTCTCTCAGACCGCCGGTCGCCGAGGTGCCGCCGCCGAGTCGGGAATACAAGGCCGAGCCTGCGCTGGCCGCCCGCTCGTGCAGCACGGAGGACTTGTCCACAAGCTGGGCGCCGCCACCGCCGCCGAGCTCCTCAACGTCCCGCAGTTCGTAGCAGGGCAGCTCTACGTCGCTGTGCTCCCCCGGGCTGGTGTCGGCGGAAGGGCTCGCCGGCTTCGTCCGTCCTCCCCCTCCCCCTTCTTTCCCTCGACTCTCCGACCCCCTGGTCGCTCCGTCGCCGGCCGGCCTGTCGGGAGCCTGTCGCGCCGATTCGTAGTACCCGCTGCTGTTCTCCGACTCGGACAGGTCCGCCATCGTCCCGTCGTCCGAGTCGCCGGCGTCCGGGGTGAGGGAGGGGGTGGACGGGGCCAGGGAGGTGGGGGAGAGGGTGGAGAGGGTCGTGACGCTCTCACCGGCTTCAGAGGCGCCCTCCTCCTCCCCGTCCACGGAGTCGGCGGTGACGTCGATCAGTTTCTTAACCTCGCACTCCAGCCGGCGCGTGTGGGCCGCCTTGGACAGGAAGTAGTCGTAGTTGGCCTGGTCGCTCTCGCTGGACGTGCTGACGTCATACTCGAACCCCGTGTCGCTGTTCTCGCCGCGCCGCCGCACGGCGGGCGACGGGTGGGCGGAGAGGGAGGAGGAGGAGGACGGGTCGTTGTGGTGGTGGTGGGTGGTATCCTCGTCCTCCTCTCCCCTCCTCAGCATGTCCTTGAGCATGTTCTCCACGGCCTCCAGCTCCTGAGGGTGAAGGAAGCTTCCCTGCGGACCTCCGCCCCGCCCGGCGTCACCCTGCAGCGTGTGGGAGCACAGCCGGAGCAGCAGAGCGTCGATCATGGCCGGGTCCAGCTCCGTCTTCTCTCCGGGCCGGAGCTGAAGGATCTCCGTCAGAGCCGTCTGCTCCGTCGGGCTAGGCAGGTACCTGAGGCTGGCCTGAGGGTCCGGGTCTCTCTCCTCGGCCGCCTCGTCCACGTTCTCCTCGCCCGCTGCGTCACCTTTGTCACCAGACACAAACCCGGTGTCTGCTTTCGTCATCAAGTCGCTCAAAGGTTCTGGTTCTAAGCTGGTTTGAGGCTGGAGCTGGGACAGGTTCTCGTGACGTCGCTCCGGACCGGTGTGCGGCTGACGTTCCCTCGCCGTTTCCGGTTGGGAGTCTAAACCGGTTTTTTCCTGGGTTCGCGGCCTGGAACTGGTTTCCGTGTCCGGTGGGAAGGCGTCTTGGGGCCGCTGGCTGGGGTGGGGGTCGGGGTGGGCGTGGTCGTCCGAGTCCCCGCTGTTGTGGTGGTGGTGGTGGTGGTGGTGGGGTGTGGGTGTGGGAGAGCGGGGAGGTGGGGGTGACGCTGACGCTGATGTTGCGGCCGTCTTTGTCGACGCCGATGCAGATGGGGGAGGTGGTGCAGGTCTCGGCGGAGGAGGATGACAGCCTGCCCGCACAGAACACACTCACTCATCGTCACCGTCATCAACTGTCATCGTCATCACCATCTGTCGTCATTGATCGTCGTCAGTTGCCACACCAGTTCTCCTCCTCATCAGTCCTCTTCGCCTAGTTATCCGTGCGTCATCACGTTATCATCCATCGTCACATCTTTCATCGTCACATCTTTACCGTTGTCATCCATCGTCACATCTTTACCGTTGTCATCGTGTTATCATCCATCGTCACATCTTTACCGTTGTCATCATGTTATCATTCATCGTCACATCTTTACCGTTGTCATCGTGTTATCATCCATCGTCACATCTTTCATCGTCACATCTTTACCGTTATCATCCATCGTCACATCTTTCATCGTCACATCTTTACCGTTGTCATCATGTTATCATTCATCGTCACATCTTTCATCGTCACATCTTTACCGTTGTCATCATGTTATCATTCATCGTCACATCTTTACCGTTGTCATCATGTTATCATTCATCGTCACATCTTTACCGTTATCATCCATCGTCACATCTTTACCGTCGTCATCGTGTTATCATCCATCGTCACATCTTTACCGTTATCATCCATCGTCACATCTTTCATCGTCACATCTTTACCGTTATCATCCATCGTCACATCTTTCATCGTCACATCTTTACCGTTATCATCCATCGTCACATCTTTACCGTTGTCATCGTGTTATCATCCATCGTCACATCTTTACCGTTATCATCCATCGTCACATCTTTACCGTTGTCATCGTGTTATCATTCATCGTCACATCTTTCATCGTCACATCTTTACCGTTGTCATCATGTTATCATCCATCGTCACATCTTTACCGTTATCATCCATCGTCACATCTTTACCGTTGTCATCGTGTTATCATCCATCGTCACATCTTTACCGTTGTCATCGTGTTATCATCCATCGTCACATCTTTCATCGTCACATCTTTACCGTTATCATCCATCGTCACATCTTTACCGTTGTCATCGTGTTATCATCCATCGTCACATCTTTACCGTTGTCATCATGTTATCATTCATCGTCACATCTTTACCGTTGTCATCGTGTTATCATCCATCGTCACATCTTTCATCGTCACATCTTTACTGTTGTCATCATGTTATCATCCATCGTCACATCTTTCATCGTCACATCTTTACCGTTGTCATCATGTTATCATCCATCGTCACATCTTTACCGTTATCATCCATCGTCACATCTTTACCGTTGTCATCGTGTTATCATCCATCGTCACATCTTTACCGTTGTCATCGTGTTATCATCCATCGTCACATCTTTCATCGTCACACCTTTACCGTTATCATCCATCGTCACATCTTTACCGTTGTCATCGTGTTATCATCCATCGTCACATCTTTACCGTTGTCATCGTGTTATCATCCATCGTCACATGTTACCGTTGTCATCGTGTTATCATCCATCGTCACATGTTACCGTTGTCTAGTTATCCGTGCGTCATCGTGTTATCATCCATCGTCACATCTTTACCGTTGTCAATAGTTATCAGTTATTGTAACAAACACGAGACCAAACATTTTAACTACCGTCTGTCCCAACAAGTGACGCAGTTACCAATTATCTTTCACCACGTTATTTCCATAGTTCATGGCAGCTGCTGCATGGTTTTTCTTCTTTTTTTTTTTAATGGTACCAAGGCTCAGGCATTGTCTAGTGGAAGTTTTCTCTCTCTCTCTCTCTCTCTCTCTCTCTCTCTCGTGCGCGCGCGCGCGCGCCACACACACACACACACACACACACACACACACACACACACCAACACACATCACAGGTAAATAAGCAGATGTTGGTTAAGGTGCAAAGGAGAATACAGTGCAGCTAGCTATCACTCCGGGGTAAATAGCAAGTGTGTGTGTGTGTGTGTGTGTGTGTGTGTGTGTGTGTGTGTGGGTGTGCGTGCGTGCATGCGCGCGTGCGAGCGTGCGTGCGTGTGTGTGTATTGTACGCTGTGCTTAAATATACAATGATGATGTTTCTAAGCGTTTTTGAATTTCTTTTTTTTTTTTAACTGACGATTACAGTTTGTTTTCAATCAGTTATAAACCTGTTCCTTATGTCGCCGTAATTTCATCAATAATAAATGTAATAATCATGATGTTTCCTTTTCAACATGCAATCGACTGGTTTGGCTGTAAGGTCTTTGGTGGGATCGACAACAGTCCCGCAGCAAATCGCCATTTTTTAAAACTGCATCGGGTGCACTTCCGGTTATACTTTACCACAGCTCAAATCGCAGTTCAATGGCCCCTTACCCTGAGGCCCCTTACCAATAGCAGCGGATTCTCATCTGCATTTGGACATGCACGTATCTATGCCTGCAGATAAACTGGCGTGTGTGTAGAAGCACGCAATAACAGAGGAGGGAGGGGAGGGAGGAGGTGGCGGGGAGAGGGGTGGGGAGCTGGGTTTAGGAGAGGCGTGGAACAGGATGAAAAGAAAAAGAGAGAGAGAAAAAAAACAACAACGAAATAATGCAATGCAAAGAGAGACAAAAAACACAAAGCAGAGTGAGACAGTGGCCAACAAAGACACGTGGCGAGGCAGTGGCCAACAAAGACACGTGGCGAGACAGTGGCCAACAAAGACACGTGGCGAGGCAGTGGCCAACAAAGACACGTGGCGAGACAGTGGCCAACAAAGACACGTGGCGAGGCAGTGGCCAACAAAGACACGGGGCGAGACAGTGGCCAACAAAGACACGGAGTGAGACAGTGGCCAACAAAGACACGGAGTGAGACAGTGGCCAACAAAGACACGGGGCGAGACAGTGGCCAACAAAGACACGGGCAGACAAGATCTGTACAGATTGCGTCCCTTCCCTTCCCTCCCCCTACTCCTCTTTTTCCCCCTTTCTTCATCCTACAACCCCCCCCCCCCCCTCCCAACTCGCCCTCCAAAGACTTCTCAACGAGGTATCAGATATAAGAATGAATGAAGAGACTGAAGAGAGAGAGAGAGGGAGGCGGGGCGGGGGGGGGGGGGGGGGGGGAGGGGGGAGAAGGCGTATATGTGAAGGGAAAATGGGGGGCGGGGGGGGGGGGAGGTGTCAGGGGAGTTGCTGTGGCAGCAGTAGCAGCAGTAACAGCTTATCGCCACCAACGCTTGTTCTACAATCTCTGAACAACAAATGAGATCGTTCAGCATGAAGCAGGCATCAAGTCCTTGGCCTGCCAACCTGTCTCGCCACTGCCAGCGTCACGGTAAAGGCAGCAGGTGATTTACTAGGATTGGTTTGAATGTCACGTACTGTTTCTAATGAGCTGATTTTATATTTTTATTTTCTGACAAACCAAACTTCTGTGACTTGCACAAAATAACTAAAGTACGTGTGAAGATCAGCAACAACAAAGAAATTACAAAGGGAAGGAAAGGGAATGTTGCTTATAGCCCAGCCGACCGCAAAGGGCGATATTAGAAAGAAAAATTTCATTCAAACAATCCTTTAAAACACACCTGTAAACACACCACAGATTTTGTTATGAATATTTCCTCCGTAAAATCTTCGATCACATGAAAAATGTTAATCTCTTTCAGAAAGTCAAAGATCACATCAGGTGAACCATCTCTGAACAAGGTTTTCATGGAGTCTGCTGTAAAAAAAAAAAAAATGATAAAGGAAGAGATACCGAAGGAAATAACCTCATAGTGCGTATAGTGTTGAAGTTTTCACAAGCATAATCAGGCAAAACTAAAAACAAACAAACAAACAACAACAAAAAAACAACAAAAATGTATAATAGTCACTGCATGTGTACCACAGACACACTGCATGTTTCTTATAACGTTACAGACCTTCAGTAGCACCACTAGCTACTGCAAAACCAGCGACAGAAATGAAATAAAGTAGATAAACCGAGTGCAGGTGACCACACTGGCAGGACCACAGGAACCCCTCTCGGCTACTACGGGGGAAGAGGAGAAAGCTGATGTGGTTTGGCCGCAGTGACGTGACACGACTCGCCGGCAAAGACTAATCCCGCACTGCACGCCTGACGGAGGAAGGCGCACAGACAGGCAGAGAAAGCTGGCTGGAGAACGGGATGGCATGGACAAACCTCAGGCTGCCAGAACTCCCGCGACAAGCAGAGGACAGGCCGCGGCGGAGAAGAAGATCGACGGAGTCGTCCCTCGTGCCCCTTCTACGACCACTTCGGTCACGGGAATGAGGCGATGGCGATGAATGAAATAAACCACAAGACACTCAAAACGACAAAAAGTACCCTTCCAGGAAGCGCTTCCAAAGAGACAGTCGACACATGGAGTTACTCCACTTCAGGAATCCGACCATTAAAAGAATAGAAATAAAATAAAAAATGAAATAAAATTAGAACGTTAAAAAAAGAAGAAAAAGGCACGACGGGGAATTCAAAAGCTTCTTCTTATTTCAGACTGTGGTTCCTGTCTCCTATAAACATAACACATTGTCTACAGGGAAGAACAAACAACAAATAGTCCGTTAATCTCGCTGATTCCCTTGTTTTCTTCGTTCTCCTGTCTTCGCCTGAGTGCTGCCACCATTTTCTTTGGAACTCTAAATAGTTTACTTGTAAGTCATTTGCCTATTTTTCAGTCTAATAAGCAGCGGTTAATGCCTTCAAGAAAGTTTGAAGTCTGCTGGTTTTTTGTTTGTTTGTTTTTTGTACACAACTGTTATAGATATGCAAAAATAAAAATCAGTTTGACATCAATCGAACAGTCGGGTAGTAATTACATTTTTTTAACTCTTAAAACATGTTCTACTCAGATTTTTTTTTCTTTTTCTTTGTTTTTTTCTGTCCCCCTCCCCCCTCCCCCCCCTTTTTCTTTTTCTTTTTTTTTTTGAATACTGAAAGTATAAAGGTCAATTTTCCCCGAATGTTTCTCCGCACAACAAACGCTGCATCCGTCACTACAGTGCCAGTGTTCATGTCTTCAGTGTGCACTACAAACGTTGCATTGGTCGTTGTCTACAGTGCCAGTGTTCATGTCTTCAGTGTGCACTACAAACGTTGCATTGGTCGTTGTCTACAGTGCCAGTGTTCATGTCTTCAGTGTGCACTACAAACGTTGCATTGGTTGCTGTCTACAGCGCCAGTGTTCATGTCTTCAGTGTGCACTACAAACGTTGCATCCGTCACTACAGTGCCAATGTTCATGCCTTCAGTGTGAACTACAAACGTTGCATTGGTTGCTGTCTACAGTGCCAGTGTTCATGTCTTCAGTGTGCACTACGAACGTTGCATTGGTTGCTGTCTACAGCGCCAGTGTTCATGCCTTCAGTGTGCACTACAAACGTTGCATCTGTCACTGTCTACAGTGCCAGTGTTCATGCCTTCAGTGTGCACTACAACGTTGCATCTATCACTACAGTGCCAGTGTTCATGTCTTCAGTGTGCACTACCAACGTTGTATCCGTCACTGTCTACAGTGCCAGTGTTCATGTCTTCAGTGTGCACTACCAACGTTGTATCCGTCACTATCTACAGTGCCAGTGTTCATGCCTTCAGTGTGCACTACCAACGTTGTATCCGTCACTGTCTACAGTGCCAGTGTTCATGCCTTCAGCGTGCACTACAAACGTTGTATCCGTCACTACAGTGCCAGTGTTCATGTCTTCAGTGCGCACTACGAACGTTGTATCTGTCACTGTCTACAGTGCCAGTGTTCATGCCTTCAGTGTGCACTACGAACGTTGTATCCGTCACTACAGTGCCAGTGTTCATGTCTTCAGTGTGCACTACGAACGTTGTATCCGTCACTGTCTACAGTGCCAGTGTTCATGCCTTCAGCGTGCACTACGAACGTTGCATCCGTCACTGTCTACAGTGCCAGTGTTCATGCCTTCAGTGCGCACTACGAACGTTGCATCCGTCACTGTCTAATCATGTTGCCCAGTGTTCATCGCACTTGTCTTAGCCGTGCACTACAAACGTTGTATCCGTCACTGTCTACAGTATGCCAGTGTTCTATCGCACTGTTCAGCTGTGCTCTGACAAACGTTGCATCCGTCACTGTCTAGAGTGCCAGTGTTCATGCCTTCAGTGTGCACTACAAACGTTGCATCTAGTCACTGTCTACAGTGCCAGTGTTCATGCCTTCAGTGTGCACTACAAACGTTGTATCCTCATTCTACAGTGCCAGTGTTCATGCCTTCAGCGTGCACAACCCTCCACAGTCTTCGTTTCCCGAGAGGCGGTTCACAGAGACGGGGAGGCGGAGGAATTCTCGCTTGGTTGGCGAGCATCAGCGTTTCATGGCACTCCTCTCTTGGCGAGCGGGACTAGGAAAAGGCGAGGTTTCTCTGAACTGTCTTGGGGTATCTCGCAAGCGAGGGAAAATGGCTGACAGTCGTAACGTCCTATGCCTGGTGCACGAAAAGTGGCGACCTTCTCTGATTGGTGCAGAAAACGATCAAAACGCTGACCCGTCGGCAGCGAGTGGAGCTAACACTGAACGTTGAGCTTGCACCCGTCGCCTCTCCCGTCTCTCGCCATGAGGATAAGCTGGCCACCTCGCCAGTTCTCACGTCTTTTTTAATTCAACCCGCTTGTGCTCGCTCCCGCTTCTCTCTGTTTAGGATGTAACTGTCGGGTGTGCACATTTTCCAAGTCCATTGGTGTCTTTTTTCGATGAATGTCATGACATTGTCGTTTCCTTAGAACTGTGGAGCCAGATTCTGCTGTTTTTTGTGGGTTCTTTTTTTTCTGAAGATGTTGTTCCATATTCCCACTCAGTCGTGATTTTCAGAACACCGTACGTGATGGATTAGATCTTTTTAGCTACATACCACAGCACACCAGACGGGGCTAGGCGTTAGCCGCAACTCAGCTATTGCTGCGACAATTACCTGTAAAGCTGCTACCACTATGTTGTTGTTGTTGTCGTACCCTGGCTGAAAGACTCCAGGGATCATCCGAACAGCTGAAGTACTTGAACACTATGGTACAAATGAATCAGCTAGGGATGAGAACATGACGTGTGTGACCGTTTTTGATTATCCCGCCATGTGGGCAGCCACACTCCGACTTCGAGGGGTTTTGGAGACTGATGGTGTTATGCTAGGAGCTCGTCACGACTGAAGACTATCCCTGCATAACTATGCAGAGCATAACAACATTAATTTTGATGTAGCCTTGGACTTCAAGCCTATGTCAGTTTGGTCTGACACAGTCTTAAGCCAAGGCAGTACTACCACTATAAAAATGATGATGTGCAGAAATGTTCATCCCTTCCAACATCCTCTTCACAGATTGCTGTAGTTTGTGAATTTGACAGGGTTATCAAACAGTTGGGTGTGTTGATGCGTTGTGCCTTTAGTTAGTGGATGGTGTTCTTGCCTTTCATTACTGCAGTTAGTAGAATGTGTTCATGCACTGTGCCTTTAGTTAGTGGATGGTGTTCCTTGCCTTTAACGTTTGTAACTATGGAATGTTCTTGCGTGTAATTGTGCACACACACACACACACACACACACACACACACACACACACACACACACACACACAACAACAACAACAACAACAACAGCTACACTGCAACCTCAATACCCGTCATCCACGCCTGTCCCAGGCAGCATCACCGCCCCCTCTCCCCCTCTTATCCCCCCTTTCTCACACCCTCAAAACTCACCTGACCGCGGCCAGCAGCCGCGTCAAGTTGATGGCGCTCAGCAGCCGCTCGCTCATGTCCACCCCGCCGGCGGCGGACCCGCACCGACTGTCCTCGGGGCACAGGGGGCTGCCGAACACGCTGCTGCCGCAACAGCTGGGGCTGCTGCACGTGCCCTGGGTCGCCGGCGACTCGCAGCCCGCGCAGGTCGCCGCACCGCCCTCGCCGGGCCGCTTCCGGCCCACGACCGCGCAGGCGAACGGCTTGTCGGGAGACGACGGGCCGAATCCTAATCCCGAAGTGGTGGTGGTGGTAGGGGCCGCGCGGAACTCCGACGGCGTCTCCCGAAGTCGTTCCAGGGGGACCACCATGTAGGGGCTGATGTTCCTGCTGGTGCTCCACGGGTCGGGGAGGGCTGACGTGTCACGTTCTTTCCTGGACGCCTCTTCCCTCGCCAGGTGGATGCGGAGCTCGCCCTCCGGGGTGCAGCGGAACGGCAGGTCCGGGATCTCCTCGTAGATGTGCAGGGACTTGTCGTCGTCGGTGACGTGGCATGACGTCATGAGGTCCGCCGGGGTGGGGGGCAGGTCTCGTTTGTATTCGTTGGTTTGGTGGTGGTGCTTGGGTGGTGGTTAGTTTCTGCTTGAAGCCGTAGTCGTCGTCCTTGCTTCGTACGCTGCCGGTTGGGGAGGAGGCCCCTTTGCGGTTTTTCCTGCCGCGGTCTTTCAGCCAGCGAAACATGCTGGGGCTGGGGCTGGGGGGTTCTCTGAGCGTGCGAAGGAGAGCGCAGCTCCCTGTCACTCACTCAGGCCGCATCAGGCATCTCCCAACCACACGGAGCCCAGCACAACTTCCTGGCAGCCAGCGGCTCACAGCCGAGCACTCAGAGCGCGAAACCGGTCAAACTCGGCAACATGTGACATCACGAGAGAATCCCTGCTGTGACGTCATGGTTTGTGATGACGTCAGTTTCAAAGTCTTCATGGTGCTAGTTCGTCGTTAAGTACACACACACACAGAGTCCAAGCTTGGATTCAGGAAGAGTGGGTTGTGTTTTGTTTAAGGCGGAGAGGTCATAGCGCGCGGCAATCACAGGGGAGGGAAATCCTGAGGGCTGCTGGGATGACGGCCAGGGCTGAACTGCCTTCTGTCTGCAACATAGGAAACAGGCAACCTAGGTCTGAAACACCCACGCCGCAACAGTCTGTGAAAACGGAAGTCAATGTCCCCTCGCTCTCGTGCACGTGCGCGTGCGCCCGCACGCACACACACACACACACACACACACACACCACACGCACGCACACACACACACACACGCACGCACGCACGCACGCACCCACACACGCGCGCACACACACACACACACACACACACACACACACACACACTCACGGACACACGC
>CM065748.1:2637329-2644829 GCA_033310375.1 Conus canariensis | reverse complement strand
AGTTTTGCCTTTCCTCGCCAATCCTTAGTGGTAAAGCACACAGAGTTCAGCCTTTCCTCGCCAATCCTTAGTGGTAAAGTACACAGAGTTCCTCGCCAATCGTTAGTGGTAAAGTACACAGAGTTCCTCGCCAATCCTAAGTGGTAAAGCACACAGAGTTCAGCCTTTCCTCGCCAATCCCAAGTGGTAAAGCACACAGAGTTCAGACTTTCCTCGCCAATCCTTAGTGGTAAAGTACACAGAGTTCAGCCTTTCCTCGCCAATCCTTAGTGGTAAAGAAGACAGAGTTCCTCGCCAATCCTTAGTGGTAAAGTACACAGAGTTCCTCGCCAATCCTTAGTGGTAAAGCACACAGAGTTCAGCCTTTCCTCGCCAATCCTTAGTGGTAAAGTACACAGAGTTCAGCCTTTCCTCGCCAATCCTTAGTGGTAAAGTACACAGAGTTCAGCCTTTCCTCGCCAATCCTTAGTGGTAAAGCACACAGAGTTTTGCCTTTCCTCGCCAATCCTTAGTGGTAAAGCACACAGAGTTCAGCCTTTCCTCGCCAATCCTTAGTGGTAAAGTACACAGAGTTCCTCGCCAATCCTTAGTGGTAAAGTACACAGAGTTCCTCGCCAATCCTTAGTGGTAAAGCACACAGAGTTCAGCCTTTCCTCGCCAATCCCAAGTGGTAAAGCACACAGAGTTCAGCCTTTCCTCGCCAATCCTTAGTGGTAAAGTACACAGAGTTCAGCCTTTCCTCGCCAATCCTTAGTGGTAAAGTACACAGAGTTCCTCGCCAATCCTTAGTGGTAAAGTACACAGAGTTCCTCGCCAATCCTTAGTGGTAAAGTACACAGAGTTGCTCGCCAATCCTTAGTGGTAAAGCACACAGAGTTCAGCCTTTCCTCGCCAATCCTTAATGGTAAAGCACACAGAGTTAAGCCTTTCCTCGCCAATCCTTAGTGGTAAAGCACACAGAGTTCAGCCTTTCCTTGCCAATCCTTAGTGGTAAAGTACACAGAGTTCCTCGCCAATCCTTAGCGGTAAAGTACACAGAGTTCCTTGCCAATCCTTAGTTGCAAAGTACACAGAGTTCCTCGCCAATCCTTAGTGGTAAAGTACATAACTCTCGCCAATCCTTAGTGGTAACGTACACAGAGTTCCTTGCCAATCCTTAGTGGTAAAGCACACAGAGTTTTGCCTTTCCTCGCCAATCCTTAGTGGTAAAGCACACAGAGTTCAGCCTTTCCTTGCCAATCCTTAGTGGTAAAGTACACAGAGTTCCTCGCCAATCGTTAGTGGTAAAGTACACAGAGTTCCTCGCCAATCCTAAGTGGTAAAGCAGACAGAGTTCCTCGCCAATCCTAAGTGGTAAAGCACACAGTGTTCAGCCTTTCCTCGCCAATCCTTAGTGGTAAAGCACACAGAGTTCAGACTTTCCTCGCCAATCCTTAGTGGTAAAGTACACAGAGTTCAGCCTTTCCTCGCCAATCCTTAGTGGTAAAGTACACAGAGTTCCTCGCCAATCCTTAGTGGTAAAGTACACAGAGTTCCTCGCCAATCCTTAGTGGTAAAGTACACAGAGTTCCTCGCCAATCCTTAGTGGTAAAGCACACAGAGTTCAGCCTTTCCTCGCCAATCCCACCACACAGCAACTTGTAAGAGCTGCCGGGGGATGGGGGGGGGGGGGGGGGGGGGGGGGGGGGGGGGGAGATGGCAGCGGAGAGTTCCGAACTTGTTAAAGAAACAAGCCGTCGAAATTCAATCAACCAACAGACAAAGAGCACAGACAATAATATGCACACACATTCTTCAACAGCAAAAGGTAAAGCTGATTCATCACTGACACCCTCAAGGCCGATAACCCTTCTGTGGTGCAGGAAGCGCCATCTTTAGATATCACCACCAGATTTGAAAGTTGTCAACAACAACAAAAAATCTACCAGATTTAAAAGTTGTAAAAAAAAACCCCAACACCTACCAGATTTGAAAGTTGTAAAAAAACAAACAAACACACAAACATCTACCAGATTTGAAAGTTGTAAAAAAAACAAACAAACAATCATCTACCAGATTTAAAAGTTATAAGAAAAAGAAAGACAAACAAACAAACGTTTAAATGTAACAATCAATACATCGGGGGGAAAAAATGTCGTAGGGATACAGAGCCATAGCAGAAAGAAGCACCGCTCTGGATAGTGTGTATGTCATATCCCTCCCTCGTCCCCCAAATCGCAACAAAGAAGCTGTGACAGTGTACACTGTGACCCCTGAACAAAGAGAAAAAAGGGCTTCGGGAACGAAAACACGACTACGGACCATAAAGGGCAGGTAACACAGTCGACGACAGGAAACAAACCAACAAACAAACCAACAACAACAACAAAAAAAAAAAGCAAAAGAATCGTCCCAAACAGGAGACAAACAAGGGGACGTTTCTTAGCACAGAAGTATTTCGGGAAGGCGAGGGACATGATGAGAACTGAAAGATCCTCCCCCCACCCCCCACCCCCACCACTTCCTCCCAAGCTTTTGTTGTTTAAACAACAGAGTGCTGATTCTTTTTAAAACACAGGAAGGGAGGGACAGAGAGACAATGCGGCGGGGGGGGGGGGGGGGGGGGGGGGGGGGGGAGGTGGTGGGAGGGGGGAAACACAAAGAGAAACGGGAGATGAAAGGAAGAGAATTGGAAAGGAGGAAGGTTGGAAACGCTGGGGGTGGGGGTGAGGGGGGGTGAGAGAAGAGACATAGCCAGGGGGAGGGGGAGGGGGAGTGAGAGGGGGGAAGAGAGAGAATCGGCGCACACACACACACACACACATATACATACATATACATATATATATATATAGAGAGAGAGAGAGAGAGAGAGAGAGAGAGAGAGAGAGAGAGAGAGACAGAGAGAGAGAGAGAGAGACAGAGACAGAGAGAGAGAGAGAGAGAGAGAGACGCATGTATGCGCGCGCGCATCCATACGCACACCACACATGCATAAACGCGCGCGCACACGCACATACACACACACGCACAACACACACACGCACAACACACACACACACACACGCACACACACACGCACAACACACACACGCACAACACACACACACACACACACACACACACACACACACACACACACACACACACACAGAGGAGAGGGGGGAGTGGCGGCGTGAAAACGACCCGCAGGTTCCCTCCCATCCAGTACAGTGTCAACGGCTTCAGGACACCACCACACCACACCCTCCACCCCCACCCCCAAGGGCACCACCACACCATCACCCCCCCCACCCCCAAGGACACCACCACACCATCACCCCCACCCACCCCCAAGGACACCCCCCCCCCCCCGCCCATTCCCCCCTATCCCTAATGGTAGTATCTGCTCCTCCCATTCTCGTAACTACCCAAAGCTTTTTTTTTTTTCAGGATTTAAAATTTGGATGATTTTTTTTTCAAAATTAAAAAAAACGTGGGTAGGTGGAAGGGTAGGAGGTGGAACGGTGAGGAGGGAGGGTAAGGTGGTGGTGGTGGTGGTGGTGGTGGTGGTGGTGGTGGTGGTGAAGGGGTGTGAGGGACGAGCCAGACGTTAGAATGCTCTGTTCGACCCATTTGCATTTGGACAAAGCAGTCTCGTCTGCAGACACCCCTGTACGGATCGCAATGACCTGCACCCCTCCCCCCCCATCCTTCTCTACCTACCCACCTACCCCTCCCTCCTTCACTCCTTCCCCAATTCTCGCACCTCTACGACTGTTCTGCGCGCGAGCGCGAGGGTGTGTGTGTATGTGCGGGTGTGTGTGTGTGTGTGTGTGTGTGTGTGTGTGTGTGTGTGTGTGTGTGGAGAGAGAGAGAGAGAGAGAGAGAGAGAGAGAGAGAGAGAGAGAGGCAGGCAGACAGACAGACGGACGTACAGAGGGAGCGAGATAGAAACAGACAGACAGACGGACGTACAGAGGGAGTGAGAAAGAGAGGACAGTTTTGCCTGGCTCATTGCACAACACCAGCAGACAGCATGCGGAGTCCACGATCATGTCCAGAGACCCCGCGGACCAAGTTGTGAGAAGTCACACACCCCGCGGACCATGTTGTGAGAAGACAAAGACCCCGCGGACCATGTTGTGAGAAGTCAGACACCCCGCGGACCATGTTGTGAGAAGACAAACACCCCGCGGACCATGTTGTGAGAAGTCAGACACCCCGCGGACCATGTTGTGAGAAGACAAGCCGCGACCAGTTGTAGAACAGCACCCGCGGACCATGTTGTGAGAAGACAAAGACCCCGCGGACCATGTTGTGAGAAGTCAGACCCCACGGACCATGTTGTGAGAAGTCACACACCCCGCGGACCATGTTGTGAGAAGTCAGACACCCCACGGACCATGTTGTGAGAAGTCACACACCCCGCGGACCATGTTGTGAGAAGTCAGACCCCGCGGACCATGTTGTGAGAAGTCAGACCCCACGGACCATGTTGTGATAAGTCAGACCCCGCGAACTATGTTGTGAGAAGTCACACACCCCGCGGACCATGTTGTGAGAAGTCAGACCCCACGGACCATGTTGTGAGAAGTCACACACCCCGCGGACCATGTTGTGAGAAGTTAGACCCCGCGGACCATGTTGTGAGAAGTCAGACATCCCGCGGACAATGTTGTGAGAAGTCAGACCCACAGATCATGTTGTGAGAAGTCAGACACCCCACAGACCATGTTGTGAGAAGTCAGACCTCGCGGACCATGTTGTGAGAAGTCAGACCCCGCGGACCATGCTGTGAGAAGTCAGACCCCGCGGACCATGTTGTGAGAAGTCAGACCCCGCGGACCATGTTGTGATAAGTCAGACCCCGCGAACCATGTTGCGAGAAGTCAGACCCCGCGGACCATGTTGTGAGAAGTCAGACACCCCACAGACCACGTTGTGAGAAGTCAGACACCCCACGGACCATATTGTGAGAAGTCAGACACCCCGCGGACCATGTTGTGAGAAGTCACATACCCCACGGACCATATTGTGAGAAGTCAGACCCCGCAGACCATGTTGTGAGCAGTCAGACCCCACGGATTATGTTGTGAGAAGTCAGACACCCCGCGGAACATGTTGTGAGAAGTCAGACCCCACTGACCATGTTGTGAGAAGACAGACCCCACGGACCATGTTGTGAGAAGTCAAACACTCCGCGGACCATGTTGTGAGAAGTCAGACACCCCGTGGACCATGTTGTGAGGAGTCGGACCCAACGGACCACGTTGTGAGAAGTCACACACCCCGTGGACCATGTTGTGAGAAGTCACACACCCCGCGGACCATGTTGTGAGAAGTCAGACCCCGCGGACCATGTTGTGAGAAGTCAGACATCCCGCGGACAATGTTGTGAGAAGTCAGACCCCACAGACCATGTTGTGAGAAGTCAGACACCCCACAGACCATGTTGTGAGAAGTCAGACCCCGCGGACCATGTTGTGAGAAGTCAGCCCCCCGGACCATGCTGTGAGAAGTCAGACCCCGCGGACCATGTTGTGAGAAGTCAGACCCCGCGGACCATGTTGTGATAAGTCAGACCCCGCGGACCATGTTGCGAGAAGTCAGACCCCGCGGACCATGTTGTGAGAAGTCAGACACCCCACGGACCACGTTGTGAGAAGTGAGACACCCCGCGGACCTTATTGTGAGAAGTCAGACACCCACGGACCATGTTGTGAGAAGTCACACACCCCGCGGACCATGTTGTGAGAAGTCAGACCCCGCAGACCATGTTGTGAGCAGTCAGACCCCACGGACCATGTTGTGAGAAGTCAGACACCCCCCCCGGGCCATGATGTGAGAAGTCACACATCCCCCCCCCCCCCCCCCCGGACCATGTTGTGAGAAGTCACACACCCCGCTGACCATGTTGTGAGAAGTCACACACCCCGCGGACCATGTTGTGAGAAGTCAGACACCCCACGGACCACGTTGTGAGAAGTCAGACCCCGCGATTCATGTTGTGAGAAGTCAGACCCCGCGGACCATGTTGTGAGAAGTCAGACACCCCATGGACCAGGTTGTGAGAAGTCAGACACCCCGCGGACCATGTTGTGAGAAGTCAGACCCCACGGACCACGTTGTGAGAAGTCAGACCCCACGGACCATGTTGTGAGAAGTCAGACACCCCACGGACCACGTTGTGAGAAGTCAGACACCCCACGGACCACGTTGTGAGAAGTCAGACACCCCACGGACTATGTTGTGAGAAGTCAGACACCCCGCGAACCATGTTGTGAGAAGTCAGAGAAACCCGAGGTGCTCTCCATGTCAACAACGCCGGACGAGAATGAGAAGACTCTCATCACCACCACCCTTCCCCCTACCCCCCCCCCCCCTCCCCAAACACACCCATCGCCACCCCGGAACTGCTCAGGGAAGAGGAGACAGGGCAGACAGAAGAGACGGAGAGACTGACCCACAGCACGGAGCTGGGAAGAGCGTGGCCACAATTCCCACACACTCGCCCTGAGCGGTCAAGACGACTGAAGCACGTTTCCCACAACGCCGGACAACCCGCGAGACTGTGTTGTTGTTAGCTTGTCTTGGCGTGACGACGGATATTAAGAGGCGAGTGGTGGGGGGGGGGGGGGGGGGGGGGGGGGGAGGTGGGGGAGGTAGGGGGAGTTGGGGGGGGGGGTTAAAAAAACGGGCGCGAGACACCCACTGCTCACAACTTGCCATGAGAGAAGGAAAACACCGACCATCTACGAAGGAAAACTTCATCCAAGATTCCTGCTGCCTGAGAACGACGTCTACCCTGGCTTCCTCCTCCTCCTCCTCCTCCCGTCCGCAGACACCGACTGCGACCGACCCTGCCAGCATACGGGTCTTGCCAAGACAAAACGACTCCCTGCTGCAGCGACAAACTGCTCCCTAACAGCGCTAGCTGTGAGGACGTTAAACCCGGTCTCTCTCTCGCCATGTTTTAAAAACTGACCAAATGACCCCCCCCCCCCCCCCCCCCCCCCCCACTTTAACAGAAAAAAGAAAGGTTGTCAAAAAAAAAAAAAAAAAAAAAGGGGGGGGGGGGGAGGGGGAGGAGAGGCAGCGCAGGGAAAAAGAGGCACCAGGAAGGGGAGTAGGGGGCGAAGGGAGAGGAGGAGGGGGGGGGGGGAGGGGGAGGTGTTGTCGCGGGAAAAGAAAATAAAACGCGCCAAGCCGATAAAAACCCTTGCAAAATTTGCATGATCTTCCACGATTGCTTACTGCGCAAACTCGGCTGTACTAGCTTAACCCCCTCCCCCCCCCCCCTTCCCTCCCGTCCCTGCCTCCTTCCCCCCTTCCTTTAACACCTTATCCCCCCCCCCCCCCACACACACACACACACATCCTCCTCCCTTTCCCCCTTAACCCAGTCTTTCCTCCTTGCCTTCATCTGTGACGTTTCTGGGTTTTGTTGTTTTTTTTTTTGGTCATAAGCCACAATGAGGATTTGGCACTAAAACACTGCATAATCCATGTAAGTGTTTGGAGGCCTACCATAAATTCGAG
>CM065748.1:2624829-2627329 GCA_033310375.1 Conus canariensis | reverse complement strand
CCTGTCTGTTGGTCTGTGTGTGTCCTGTTATTTCTCTGATCTTGAGACTTTCTTTTGCAGAATCCATCGCCTCTTGAACTTTCCATTTTCTGCCTGTCTTCAGCTGGGGCTTGATTGCTTCTACCACCTTGTCTCCTGAGTCCTCCAGCATGCTTTGAAGTCTGATCTTCCCTGCTTTGTATTCCTCCAGGATGGATTTCAGGGTAGTTTCAGCTTTGCTTGGCGACAGTACAGCGCTATGTCAGTCAGACAGGGTGGGACACCAAGCCATTTCCTTGTGAACTTGTTGATTTTGGCTTCCATTGCCTCCACTATGCTGGTGCAGATGTCGTATATCATCAGAGGCCATAGCAGCTTTGGTATCAGCATGAACTGCAGACACCAGACCTTGTATTTGCCAGGGAGCCCACACTGGTCAATGGTCTCCAAGCCTTCCTCCGCCATCTGCTTGGTTTCTTTTGCTCTTTGTGTGTCTTTCAGCGTATCATCATACCATCTTCCAAGGCTCTTGACTGGTTCTTCTGTGACTGTTGGAATGGCCTGGTTGGCAACACTGAAGACCACAGATCCGGCCACTTTTCCTTTCCTCAGTGAGAGACTCCGTGATTTCTTTGGCTTGAACTTCATTCTGGATGAGGCAACTATGTCGTCCAGCCTCTCCAGCACATGACGTGTCTCGTCTTCTCTGGATGAAATCACTGTAGTGTCATCCATGAAGGCCTTGAGAGGAGGCATCTTGTATCCATCGCCAAGGTCTGTTTGTCTCGCGTTGTTTGTTGCTGCTTTCAAGATGAGTTCCATTGCCAGCACGAACAGTATTGGGGAAATTGCACAGCCCATTGCAATACCCACTTCCAAGTTGATCCAGTCTGTTGTGTACTCCTTGGTAGAGAACCGCATTGAGAAGCCATTGAAGTACTTCTTGAGCATGTCGCGGATGTTCTTTGGCACATGGTACATCTCAAGAGCCAACTGTATCATCTCATGGGGCACAGATCCATATGCGTTTGCCAGATCAAGCCACACTACGTCCAGGTCTCTCTTTTCTGTTTTTGCTTTTTGGATTGCGTCCCAGATCATTGTGGCGTGTTCTACACAGCCCGCCACGCCTGGGATGCCACCTTTCTGGACTGACACATCCAAGTACTTGTTTTCCATCAGGTACTTGGTCAGCCTTGCTGCCATGACAGAGAAGAAGATTTTCCCTTCGACGTTCAGTAGTGATATTGGCCTGAACTGGCTAATGTCACTTGAGTTTTGCTCTTTGGGGATGTACACACCATCTGCCGTCATCCACTGGCCGCTGATCTTCTGGTTTCTCCAAGCCGATCGCAGCAGCCTGTGGAGCCACTCCAGCACCTTGGGACATTTCTTGTAAAGCTGGTAAGGTATTCCGTTTGGCCCTGGTGATGATTTGGCTCTGGCTTTGTCGACCACCTTCTTGATTTCCGCCAACGTTGGAGGCTTGCCATTGAACTGTTCCTCAGGGTTGGTTGGCCACACCAGACCTTGAATGTCGAGTGGTGCTTTGCTCTGTGGGTCAGAGTATGTTTTCCTCAGATGCTGCTCAAGAACTCCTTTGTCCACACTTAGGGTCCCAGATTTTGGCTGCTCAAACAGTGTTCTGGCAAACTGGAAGGGGTCTCTGAAGAAGCGCTCTTGTGTCTTCTTCTTTTTGCTCTTCCTCTTCCTCGCAGATTCCGCTTTGCTGAGGGCGCTGTGTTTTTCTTTCAGGTCTTTCCACAGTTTTTCCAAGCCTTGTTTTTCAGCTGGCAGTGCGGTCTTCATTTGCATCTTGAGGTTTTTCTTTTGGACCCTGATCTTGTCCATCTTTTCTTGGCGTCTGGATTTCTTTGGAGGTGTTTTCTCTTTGGGTAGTTTTGCTCCATAGGCGTCTCTACATGTAGCATACACAATGTCCCCATATGTGGCTAGTTTGTGTTCCAGGGTGCTTTTCCCTATCAGTGCATCGAGTCTTTGGACGATTTTGGCATCCAGTTTCTCCCAATCTTCAGTTTCGTTTGCTCGTGGCAGGTTGAGTTTCAGGCGCCTGGCATCGAGGGCCTGTGCAAATTCCTCATCCGAACCAACAGCGTGGATGTCCTTGGCACTGTGGTTTAAATCCTGGCCTTGGTCTTCCGACGTCTTATCTGCTGATGCAGTGCGCTGCTGCTCATTCAGATGAGTCTTCACACATCCCATCTTTGTTCTGTGGATCTTCATGCCACGGGTGGTAGCGAAACGCTTTCCACAGACACATGGATATTCCATTTGGTCCATGTTCATAGTCCGTTTGGGATTTGCAGTCATGATTGGTTGAGCACCGATGGATTCATCATTCTCTCCCCCTTTCGGTGAATCCTGGGAGCATCTTTTCCTTTTATTTTTAGTAGCCACACCAGACCTTGGTGATGAATTAAGGGCTAACTACTCTAATGTGGAGAGTGTTCACGCTTGGAAAGTTCACGCTTCTGACCTGAGCTGGGCACCAAAGATCACG
>CM065748.1:2615751-2623251 GCA_033310375.1 Conus canariensis | reverse complement strand
GAGAGAGAGAGGGGACAGACAGGCAGACAGAGATATACAGACAGAGAGAAAGAGAGAGAGAGAAAGATGGACAGACAGGCAGACAGAGAATATACAGACAGGCAGACAGAGAATATACAGACAGAGAAAGAGAGAGACAGAGGGAGGGACAGAGAGACAGACACAGAGACAAAGACACAGCGAAAGACATCCAGACAGACAGAGAAAAGGACAGAGAGAGAGAGAGAGAGAGAGAGAGAGAGAGAGAGAGAGAGAGAGAGAGAGAGAGAGAGACAACTCCAGCACGGGCCGAACCAACAGACAGCCAGACCGATCTAACACCAACAGATCAATGTCAACGTGCACTGGCTCACCCCTGCTAAACTCGGGGACGGATCGGATGGGATAGGGAAAAAAAACTGAAAGAAAGAAAAAAGATAATGATACAAGGAGAAAAGAAAGTAACCAAAAAAAAAAAAAAAAGAAAGTGAAAAAGGGGAGGCTGGGGGGGGGGGGGGGGGGGGGGGGGGGGGGGGGGGGGGGGAGGGAGGGTGGGGGGGGGGGGGGGGGATTGTGGGTGTATGTGGGGGGGAGGGGGAGGGAGGGGTAAGTCCGGCGGACAGAGCTTCATTGATTACGTATAGCTATTTGAGATGCCTTTAGCGATTATGACGTTCACATCTCTTCGCTGTCTGTCTGTCTGTCTGTCTGTTGTCTGTCTGTACTGTCGTCTCTCTCTCTCTCTCTCTCTCTCTCTCTCTCTCCCTGCTATATTACAATTTCTTTTTTCCATCTTTTTTTTTTGACAGACGTCATGTATTCGCGCAGGGAATGTGTTATAAATATACCAGAAACACGACAGGTTAGCAACATTCAACAAAACACAATGGTGGCGGGAATGTATAAACAGACACACAAATCACACACATGTCGGAATAACACCACAATCACACTAAACACACACACACACACACACACACACACACACACCACACACACACTCACTCAACTCACACACACACACACACACACACACACACACACACACACCACACACCACACACACACCACTCACTCACTCACTCACTCACTCACTCACTCACTCACTCACTCACTCACTCACTCACCCACCCACCACCCTCCTCCCTCCTCCCCCTCACACTCACTCACACACACACACACACACACCACACACCACACACACACACACACACACACACACTGCTCAAAGATGGCGATAAAAGTTCAGGACACGAGAGATTATTTTGATTTTCTCCTCTCTCTTCTGTCTTCTTTCCTTCTGGTTCATTATCTATAATGACATAATTACTGGAAATGGTGAACAGTTAAGTTAGGTGAACAGAGAGAGAGAGAGAGAGAGAGAGAGAGAGAGAGGAGAGAGAGAGAGAGAGAGAGAGAGAAAAGAGAGAGAGAGAGAGAGAGAGAGAGAGAGAGAGAGAGAGAGAGATAAACACTTGAACACAGGGAGCACAATTAGTAACAACATTCATGCTCTGTGTGTGTGTGTGTGTGTGTGTGTGTGTGTGTGTGTGTGTGTGTGTGTGTGTGTGTGTGTGTGAAAGAGAGAGAGAGAGAGAGAGAGAGACAGACAGACAGACAGACAGACAGACAGACAGAGACAGAGAGAGGTAGAGATAGACAAATAAACAGACATACAGAAGGATAGATAGATAGACAGCTAGGCAGATGATATAGACAGATGGACAGACAAGCATAAACAGACTGACAGACATAGACAGACAAACAGACAGACAGAGAGCAGACAGACAGAGAACGTACAGACAGACAGACAGAAAGGCGGACTGTGCCGCAGCGCCATCTGGCGGGCTGTAAACGCAGCATAAGCTAAAAGAGAAATAATTAAATAAATAAACAAAAAAAGAGAAACGCCGGGGTATTTCGCTCACAGTAGTCTCGTGGGGTCGACTGATAAATTGAGTGGGGTCAGTTGACAAATTGAGTGGGATCAGTTGACAAACTGAGTGGGGTCAGTTGATAAATTGAGTGGGGTCAGTTGACAAACTGAGTGGGGTCGACTGATAAATTCAATGGGGTCGATTGACAAATTGAGTGGGGTCGACTGATAAATTCAATGGGGTCGATTGACAAATTGAGTGGGGTCGATTGATAAACTCAGTAGGGTCGACTGATGAATTAAGGGCTAACTACTCTAATGTGGAGAGTGTTCACGCTTGGAAAGTTCACGCTTCTGACCTGAGCTGGGCACCAAAGATCACGCATACTTTAATTGCCCACCGATTTGCGCAGCTAGTTTGACGTGATGTTGCTCCCCCCCCCCCCCCCCCTCCACTCCAAAAAAAAAAAAAAAAAAAAAAAAAAAAATCCCTGTATAGAAACTCAACTCCGCAGCACCGTTTTTCTCCTCTGTGATAAGAAGAAAACATCAACTAGGACTCACGTGTACACACACTGACTCGAGTGCACACACACTGACGCGCATGCACACACACTGACTCACGTGCACACACACTGACTTGAGTGCACACACACACTGACTCGAATGCACACACACTGACTCGCGTGCACACACACACACTGACTCGAGTGCACCCACACTGACTCGCGTGCACACACACTGACTCGAGTGGACACACACTGACTCGCGTGCACACGCACTAACCACAGTCAGTGTCTCCTCTCGACAGTTTTACTGCGCAGACTGTCCTGATCCTGGAACGAACAAACAAAAACAAACAAACAGAAAGAAAGAAAAGAAAAAGTAAAAAAAAAAAAAGAAAGAAAGAAAGAAAGAAAATAAGGGGAAGATAACGCCTTGTCTTTCCACTCAGTGCTAACGCAGTTACCTTTTCTCAGTTTATGGGTAAAAAGAAACAAAAAAAAAACAAAAACAAAAAAAAAAAAAAACAAACAAACAAAAAAAAAAAAAAACCCCACCAGACCTAGAGGGCCAGACAGTGGTTTGGAAGCAAAAGGCACGACAGCAATCACGACGGGGAGGAGGAGAACTACGGACTGTCCGCTGCGCAGGTGCCCCAGACACACAACGACGATTCACAGCCATGTTCTGGCAATTTCTCTCTGGCTGATTGAGCTGTTCATCGGACAGATGGGGGACAACACTGCTTCGGGCACACCTACCCGCGACGTTTGTCCCATGAAAACGACGGGGGTCACTCTCGCTGAACGCCAGCTCTGATACAGATGATCTCCCTTGCAAATTTCCGAACATCGTCGACAACCATTACATGAAGTTTTCGCTGAACACGGTTTTTCAATGTTGACAACCCGTTTAATTGTCTTTGGGGTTTGAATTCGCCGTGTGATGCTTTACGGCAGCAAAAAAAAAAAAAAAAAAAAAAAAAAAGCTGAAAACTGATTTGTTTTAAAGTTCGTTTTGTGTGTGTGTGTGTGTGTGTGTGTGTCTGTGTGTGTGTGTGTGTGTTTGGCTTTTGCTTTTGACGTCGTTTTTCATGCCCACAACAATGACGTCACATGAGAAACTAATTGTTGCACTCTTCACGTCTGTTTTTTGGCGAAGAAAATGGCCAGTTTGATAGTTATTGTGATCTTAGAGACTAACTGTTGCAATCTTTACATCAGTTTTTTAGCGAAGAAAATGGCCAGTTTGATAGTTATCGTGATCTTCTGAAACCAGTGATGTTCCATTGATAGTTATTGTGATCTTCTGAAACCAGTGATGTTCCATACTTTGTACAACGACACAGTCTCTTCCCTGATTCACGGGGCAACGTGACCCGAAGTCTACGTCAGGACGCTTTGTTGTCATCGTTTATTACACGTCATAAAAGCGGTGCAGTGGGCCTGTGGAGACGACGAAGGACAACACCAGTTCATCATTCTCTTCTCCCCGCCCCCCCCCCTTCCCCCCCCCCTTCCCCCCCCCCCTCCCCCGTGGTGCATTTTGTCCTCTTCCCATACGAACTAAAACAAGTCAGGTGAGGTGAGGTGAGGGAACTGGCACTAGCATGTGCGTAGACTCTGTCTGTCTGTCTTTCTCTCTCTCTGTCTCCACACACACACACACACGCACGCACGCACGCACGCACGCACGCACGCACGCACACACACACACACACACACACACACACACACACACACACACACACACACACACACACACGTCGACAACTATACACACAAACAGATTGGTCTAAACCGCAGCAGTACCTATTCTGCATAGCTGGATCTATGAACTGAGTTACGAAAAATCAAACATAAAGTGACTCATACCGATCAACAACTTAAAAAAACAATGTTTGACAAAATCCTCATGACTGCAACCTACGGGGGGAAAAAAACGAAGAAAACAAAACAAAATAATAAAAACAAAAGGAAGACAAAAAGAAAAAGAAAAGAGAGAGAGACTGAGACAGACAGACAGACAACAGAGACAGACAGACAGACAGACAGACAGACAGACAGAGAGAGAGAGAGAGAGAGAGAGAGAGAGAGAGAGAAGAAGAAGAAGAAGAAGAAGAAGAAACTGAAAAGAAAGGGGATAAAGGGAGGGGCCGAAAAAGTGGACGTGGAGTGATGGAGGGGAGGTGCGCTGGGAGGGTGGGGCACGGTGGTAGACCCCCCCCCCCCCCCTCCCCCTAGCGGTCGGAACACACAGCAGCGCGTGGTACAAGGCGAAGTCCGCATACCACCACAAAGCCTTCACGAACACTTCTCTTCTATTATATCATTTCACCTGCCCCCACCCCACCCCCTTCCCCTTCAGCTACTCTTCCAGTACCATCCCCCCCGTCCCTCCCCCCCCCCCCCCCCCCCGGTCCTCCCTCTTTCAATCCTTCCCTTCCTTTTCGCTCCTTCTCTCGTTAATGTCTACTGTGATTACCGACAACTCTTTACATGTAGTAACTCTTAGCACGGGTTCAGTTGTGTAGGAAAGACTTTTTGAAACTTGTGATGGAACATAAAGCTATAAAGCTGTCACGTTTGAAATTTCATACATCTCATTACCTTTCCTCCTGTCGAATTTTGTGATGTGCCATACCTCTATCGTTTTTTAATCTCGTGACACCCCGAAACTTTTCAACTTTTGAATTCTAAGACACACACATCTTTCCTACTTTTGAGTGCCGTGACATACCATACCTTTCCTGCATTGAATCTCATGATAAGAGCACATCTTCCCCAGTTTTGAGTGTCGTGACATGTCATACTTTTCCTGCTTCGAATCTCATGATAAGAGCACATCTTCCCCAGTTTTGAGTGTCGTGACATGCCATACCTTTCCTGCTTTGAATCTCATGATAAGAGCACGTCTTCCCCAGTTTTGAGTGTCGTGGCATACCATACTTTTCCTGCTTCGAATCTCATGATAAGAGCACATCTTCCCCAGTTTTGAGTGTCGTGACATGCCATACCTTTCCTGCTTTGAATCTCATGATAAGAGCACATCTTCCCCAGTTTTGAGTGTCGTGGCATGCCATACTTTTCCTGCTTTGAATCTCATGATAAGAGCACATATTCTCTAGTTGTGACATGTCATACTTTTCCAACTTCTGACATGTGTGAATATCCCATGCCTTTCCTGTAACTGACATTCGTGATATCCCGTAACTTTTCTTACTTTTGAATCTCATGATATCTCTCACCTGTTTTCCTCTGAAAAATTGGGTGATATCACATACGCTTCCCGGTGTTCAAACTCATACTATTCCTCTGCTTTTAAATCTCACGATATCTCACATTTTCTACGTTAAAAATTCATGTAATCCCCCCTTTTTTTTTTTTTTAGACTCAGGATATCCCATGCCCTTCCAACTTTTAAAACATATGCTCGACCATACCTCTCTCTCTCTCTCTCTCTCTCTCTCTCTCTTTTCCTCTCTCTCTCTCTCCCCCTTCCTTTCTTCTCCGCCTGTAACAAGGAATCCCACACAATGCTGCGATGTTTACCCGCTAAATGGTCCCTACTCGGAAACTGGAGTGCCACCCGGGAGAGTTTGGAGAGGCCGGCAGAAAGTTACCCCGGGTGGGACTAAGGTTTCACCCTACCACCCTCCCCCTCCCTGCCCGCCGTCCGTGGCGGAGGTTGTGAGGTTTCTCTTCTGTGGCGGGTGGGACGCGTTGTCACGCCGCGCTGACCTCCAGGGCCTCCAGGGGGATCTGATGTGGTTTCTGTTGGGACCCACGTCATCAGCCGCTCGGAGGAAGACTGACAAGGTCTCGGATGTTTTCTGGTCTTCTCTTGTTCTTAGTGTTCTTGTTCTTGTTTTTTTTTTGTTTTTTTTTCTTTCTTTTTTTTAACTTCTTCTTGCTCTTCTTCTTCATCTTTTTGTTCTTCTTTTTCTTCGTCTTCTTCCTTCTTCTTCTCCTCCTCCTTTTCGTTCTTCTTCTTCTCCTCCTCCTCCTTCTTCTTCTCCTCCTCCTTCTTCTTCTACTTCTTCTCCTTCACCTCCACCTCCGCCTTCCCCGTCAACTTGTTTTCTTCTACATTCCTCCTCCTCCACCTTCTCCTCTTCCTTCTTTCTTTACTCCTGTCCTTTCTTATTCTTTCTTTTCTTTTTCTTTTTTTTTCTTTTCTTTTTTTTTTTTGCTATTTAAGGCTTAGATTGGCTGAGATGGTTCTACAGTCCTGATGCTACCCCCTGGGGCAGGCTGACCTGTCCACCAATGAATGAACTAACGATCGTTCTATGTATTTCACGCGGTTTGTTTGTTTGTTTGTTTGTTTTTTACAGAGCTTAAATAATTAAATGATTCTGACCACTTTTTTTTCATTTCACTATTACTTAATCATTGTTTGCTTGTTTATGTATTTGCGAGTTTATCTACTCACTTACTCATTTTACATCTTTGCTCTCCTTCTAGAAGACTTGACAGTAGAAAAAAGTACTTTTTTTCGCCAGCTCTTCACGCATGAAGGTCAAAGATGGGTTGTTTTAAGAGTTTACCTTGTAGCATTCCCCTACCCACCCCAACCCATCCCCGCCCCAACTGTTGAAGGCTAACCTGGCTCAGGTTCTTTTGAGTCACTGTAGGATTCCCAGCCTTTGAGCAGTTTAAGGATGAACGCAAGTGAAGCGTGTCCTTCACGTGTTCCTTACTCGTCGCTGAGGGCACAGTGGGGTCCCCGAGTTGTCTGAATGTCGTGGTCTGCTCATCAGTCCATCTACAACAGTGATGCTATTTCCTTGCTCGTCGCTGAGGGCAGAGTGGGGTCCCCGAGTTGTCTGAATGTCGTGGTCTGCTACGACAGTGATGCTATTTCCTTGCTCGTCGCTGAGGGCACAGTGGGGTCCCCGAGTTGTCTGAATGTCGTGGTCTGCTCATCAGTCCATCTACAACAGTGATGCTATTTCCTTGCTCGTCGCTGAGGGCAGAGTGGGGTCCACGAGTTGACTGAATGTCGTGGTCTGCTCATCAGTCCATCTACGACAGTGATGCTATTTCCTTGAGAGAGGAGTGTTCGTATGTGTGTGTGTGTGTGTGTGTGTGTGTGTGTTGTGTGTGTGTGTGTGTGTGTGTGTAAGAGGTGTGTTTCGT
>CM065748.1:2598251-2613251 GCA_033310375.1 Conus canariensis | reverse complement strand
AAAATTGTCATTAAATGAAATAACGTTGAAATAATGTAAGACAGAATCTAAAGCCAATTGAAACCAACGTTAGCAAAAATGGACATTCAACAGAACAAGGCAAAAACGGAATAAATTGTAAAAGCAATTACTAGTAAATAAACAAATCAATTGTCCACTGAACGGTAGGTACAAACAAATTACAAAGACAAAACACGCGTTTCGACCTCGTAGGTCTTGTTCAGGCCAGAGAAACAACACTCGGGACAACGGAAATGAAATAAACTAAACACATTTGAAATCGAAAAGGCCCCTTTCCCTACTCTTTCTCCACTCTCGATGCCTGTTCGGTTCAACACTCCACAGTCAACGTGTTCTTTAACACCAGTCTGCCCGAAAGGCGACGAATCACACCACACGTTCTGCTCGTACTATACCCTGTTGAGCGCTACTCTCTCTCTCTCTCTCTCTCTCTCTCCACCCGGGGTGAAGGCGCTGGACTGCTGGACGGGACGAGTGGTTCGGACAAGTGTGGGCCAACTAGCAAGTGGAGGGGGAGTGGGGAGAGAGAAGGGGCAGGGAATCAGCTGGGCCTATAACTAACAGAGGAGACTCTCCCGCAGTCCGCCGCCGCTTGCTTGATCGTCGTCGCTCAGCGCTCCCACCGTCGTCAGGTTAGTTCCTCCTACCCCAGATCTATCCGGGAGGAATTTTTTCCCCCTCTTGTTTTAAAATCTCAAGAGAGAGAAAAGAGAGAGAGAGAGAGAGAGAGAGAGAGAGAGAGTGAGAGACAGACACAGACAGACAGAGAGAGAGAGAGAGAGAGAGAGAGTGAGAGACACAGACAGAGAGAGAGAGAGAGAGAGAGAGAGAGAGAGAGAGAGAGAGAGAGAGAGAACAAATGAACATAACTGCCAGTCTTTTTTTTTTTTTTTTTTTTCCGACGGAGAAAGAAATGAACGCAAAAGCTTCTCGCCATCTTAAAAACGAGAAAGCGAATGAAGTAGGCGACCACGATTTGTCAGTATGTAAATTCAAAACTAATTCACACACACACACGATAAAGGGGGAGATGGTCAACACACTTGGGTTCAGCTGTGTGAAGCGTCACCTTCGTCCCTCCCTAGAGCCAGCAGTTAATCCCTCCCACTATCGCGTAGTGAGCAAGTCGCTGCACGGCGTTATCAATTAAATCAGGGCAAACACCACACACACACACACACACACACACACACGCCAAATCCGTTGCCCGAGAAACCGCACCTTGCCCCCACCACCACGAGAACTGGCTGTAGTTTGTTTGACGTTGGGCTCAAAGACTATAAACCCCACTACAGGGAGACTGACAACTTCTTAACAGTCCCCCCTCCCCCTCACCTCCCCTCACCCCCCATCCCCCCCCCCCCCCCCCCGCAAAGCCCTCCCCTCCCCCCTCCCCCTCCCCTCACAATCCTCTCTCTTTGCCTCTCTGATTAACCTGTACAGTGAGGGGAGGGGGGGGGGGGTGCGGTCAAAGTATGGTGTGCTTTACGTGTCCTGAGAAGTTTGGCATTTTCCCACCCACCCCAACACACAAGAGACGGTGTGCTGAAACCGTCAAAAATGAACATTTCTACAACCTCGCCCAATGGAGAACCATCACAATATGGTATACCATAGACGTCAAAAATCGTGGTTCATTCCACATGCGGGGATGAGTGGGGTGGTATGGGACGCTGAAAGCGTCAACACTCCTCTATTTGCATGTCTGGAGAACTGTCGGTGGCGTGCTGGTGTTTGGCCTTCAGTCAGAACAGGCACGGGTGTAGCTTTGTAAGGAGGGGAAGGAGGTGGAGATGAGCGATCCGAGGGAAAACATGTGTGTGTGTGTGTGTGTGTGTGTGTGTGTGTGTGTGTGTGTGTGTGTGTGTGTGTGTGTGTGCGCGCGCGCGCACGCGCGCGCGCGTGTGTGTGTGTGTGTGTGTGTGTGTGTTGAACAAATATATATATATATATATATATATATATATATATATATACAATAAACTAATAAATTCCAAGGATAAGTACCGAGCACCATTCCAGCAACTTACAGAGCAGCTTGGTGTTGCAATGACTGCAAGAAATATTCAGTTATAAACAAAGCTTGCTCTCATGTCTTAGATTGAAGAAATAGGGGGAGATAAGCATTCATATCTGCAGTGGTAGATAATTCTGCCTAACTAACAGTATGTGCTTGAGTGGGTGAATGGGGAATAATAAATGCTTCTCAAAATGAGCCTTCAGCAAGTTTATAGTATCCAAGTCCCCCCTTGGAGACTATAAACTTGCTGAAGGCTCATTTTGAGAAGCATTTATTATGGTGAATGGGGAATAATAAATGCTTCTCAAAATGAGCCTTCAGCAAGTTTATAGTCTCCAAGTCACCCCTTGGAGACTATAAACTTGCTGAAGGCTCATTTTGAGAAGCATTTATTATTCCCCATTCACCCACTCAAGCACATACTGTTAGGCAGAATTATCTACCACTGCAGATATGAATGCTTATCTCCCCCTATTTCTTCAATCTAAGACATAAGAGCAAGCTTTGTTTATAATTGAATATATATATATATATATATATATATATATATATTGTTAAAAAATATTTTTAAAATGAAGTGGTAAAATCTACAAGCTTGTTTCTAGCGTTGCTATCTTCAGGATCCTGAAGATAGCAACGCTAGAAACAAGCTTGTAGATTTTACCACTTCATTTTAAAAATATTTTTTAACAGATGTTGCTCCCCAAGGGGTTGAGCACCTTCAGATTTTTTTAAGAACTTTTTTATATTGTTCATAATATATATATATATATATATATATATATATGGTCCATTTTGTCCTCCTTAATAACATTTGTATTTCTGATCAAGAGCTGACGGGTTTAGAGAAAAGAACCGTGAAGAAAACGTGGATGTAAAATTAAAAAAAAAAAAAAATCAGAACCAGCAGCAGACCTACCGGTTTTGATTGTTTAAACAAACCGCTCTCCCTCCCTCCCCCCCCCCCCCCCCCCCTCACCGCCATCCCTGTTGACCCAGTCTCCTTCCCCCCTCCCTCCCCATCCCCCCCCTCCTCATTCTCCCCTCCTCATTCTCCCCCCCCCCCCCCCCCCCCTCCCAAAACCACCACCTCTCCTTACGCAAAAATCTGTCAGGGTTGTGTTTGCCGACGACGTGATTCCCGGGCCAAAGCTGCGCTGCGGATAAGCGCCGGCTTCCTGTCGGCGGCCGGGCGGTGATGGCGGACCGGGGTACAACAAAACACGATCCCCTCTGCAGGGAATCCCCCCGGCCAAAGCAAACATGTCAGGCCCCTTGCTCGGTTCACACCGTACACCGCCCGCCCCTCTCTCACTGCGCGACACGGCGCGCGGCACGGCAAGGACTGGCGTACGCCGCAGATAGCGTGACCCCCCTCCGGGAGATTTGGACCCTGGGGCATTTCACCTCCCTATGCGTGTTATAATAATAATTATTATTATGAATACTTAAACAGCGCCTATCTTCGGCTAGAGACCAAGCTCGAAGCGGTTTACAATCCACACTCGTTTACACAACGGGCTGCCTACCTGGGTAGTGCCGACTGAAGAGCTGCCAGCTGGCGCTTCATTCAGTCGTTTCCAGCGTCATCCAGTCTATATCGTTCAATGTCGTTCACTGTCCAAGACGGGGGAAATCGTGATGGTATTGCTTAAGTGCACTAAGTTGATGTATTATTGGTCAGGCTTAACACACCAAGGTTATCTTTGCACTCATACACGCATATGCACACTCATGCGCCCACCAAACATTCACCTCTCTCTGGGAATGGGATGTCACGCATTCGTTTCTCTCCTAACACGACTGAGCACAAGAAATCCAATTTCTATGCTACTATAATCAAACATGAAAAATCCAATTACACAAAATGAACAAATCAACACATAAAAGATCAATACTTCCTAATCCCGGGTTATAATAAAAATGACTTCTTACCTGGCCAGGTTTTCACACACACAACCATGCTTTCACACCACACCACAGTTCTTGAAAAGTCTCTTCACGTCTTCTTCAGCACTGCTTGATGGTGAGGCCCTTGGTTGACTGGCTCCAGGTTTCAGGACTGGGTCTTCGTGGTCGTCTCTGGGATCTCGACGTAGAACTCTTCTTCTTCGTCTCTTTCACCCACCTCTGGGTTCAATTTCAGTTTGTCTGTCTTCACCCACCTCTGGGCTTCAAACTTAGTTTTCTTCTCTTCCAGCTTGTCTTTCCCTAAGACTTTGCTGTCTCTTCTATCTCCCAGACCACGTTTCTCTCGACCCGTTCTCTGTCCTGCCCACCTTCTCTCCTCTGTTCTTCCCTCTCTCTCTTGTGGTGTTCCTCTCCTTCCTTCTCTCTCTCTCTCTCTCTCTCTCTCTCTCTCTCTCTCTCTCTCTCTCCTGGTGTTCTTCCCTTCTCGTTGTTCTCCCTCACTTTATATAGGAATGGAAACAAAGGATTCCCCTTCGGGCCATGCCTTTGTCCATGCTGCTTCTCAAACCCCTAGTTCACAAGTACCCTGAATTCTCCATTCGCTGCGTTCTTCCACACATCAGCATTTACACACATCCCTACCTAATTGATTAGCAAACAACCACTTAGCACCAGATGGACATCGAAATTTCCCGCCGACTTCAGGGGTCACTTAACACAGTAATTATCTTAAAGAGGGCTACGATAACAACATCCACGCGCGTTCAACCAGCCTGACAATAGAACCAACCCAGTGACCCACGGCAATACCATCCGAACGAGTCCAAGACTCCTGCTCTTCACTGACTGTTTACAAAAGAACCTCAGCTGACTGAGTATTTAGCGCTCACTTGGTGCACCGAGGTCCTAGTGGTTACGTCCCTCCCCCCCTTTCGCTATCGGGCAGGTCCGAACTTGGAAGAGTACTTACTACCTTAGGTGCCATCTGTCACCTGACCACTTCGTCCTCCTCGACACAGTTCGACCGTGTGCGATGGGTACGGCACCCTGGTTAATGGGTCTATTACCTATTTGTATACTACGTACAACGTCCCTTTTGCCTCTAAGCGTTTAATGCCTTTTGTGAGAGGTTTCACGCACTTGACATTCACTCAAATTCCTTACTTCCTTCATTCTGTCCATTTCTCACGCAGGGTGTAAGCTATGTGTTACGTGTCATCCATACCAACGGCCGAACTGGCCTTCTCTTCCCAAAGTTGGGGATGGCTGGATGTTTTACAAACCATGACTATCTGAAATGACAGACAAGTCGGGTAACTCTTGCTCCCGTGATGAAATAAACACACGCCCCTAACTCCCAACGAATGCTGCTTTGCTTACGACACTGAATCGCCAAGCAGACACAACAGCACAGAGCACACAGAACAAACAGCAGAAATGACAGCACAGAGCACACAAAACAAACAGCAGATATGATAGCACACAGCACACACAACAAACAGCAGATATGATAGCACACAGCACACACAACAAACAGCAGATATGATAGCACACAGCACACACAACAAACAGCAGACACAACAGCACACAGCACACACAACAAACAGCAGACACAACAGCACAGAACACGCACAACAAACAGCATATATGATAGCACAGAGCACACAGAACAAACAGCAGATATGACAGCACAGAGCACACAGAAAAACATCAGAAATGACAGCACAGAGCACACACAGCAAACATCAGAAATGACAGCACAGAGCACACAGAACACACAGCAGAAATGACAGCAAAGAGCACACAGAACAAACAGCAGAAATGACAGCACACAGCACACACAGCAAACATCAGAAATGACAGCACAGAGCACACACAGAACACACAGCAGAAATGACAGCAAAGAGCACACAGAACAAACAGCAGAAATGACAGCACAGAGCACACATAAAAACATCAGAAATGACAGCACAGAGCACACACAGCAAACATCAGAAATGACAGCACAGAGCACACAGAACAAACAGCAGAAATGACAGCACAGAGCACACAGAACAAACAGCAGAAATGACAGCAAAGAGCACACAGAACAAACAGCAGAAATGACAGCAAAGAGCACACAGAACAAACAGCAGATATGACAGCACAGAGCACACAGAGCAAACAGCAGAAATGACAGCACAGAGCACACAGAGCAAACAGCAGATATGACAGCACAGAGCACACAGAGCAAACAGCAGATATGACAGCACAGAGCACACAGAACAAACAGCAGACACGACAGCACAGAGCACACACAACAAACAGCAGACATGACAGCACAGAGCACACATAACAAACAGCAGACACGACAGCACAGAGCACAAAGAACAAACAGTAGATATGACAGCACAGAGCACACAGAACAAACAAGGACACGTCCATCAAAAAGGATGTTGTAAGCTTGCTTATATACCGCGTACTAAACGTGTCTACGCAGCAACGACAATTGGAGAATTGAACAAATACACGTTAACATTAATTCAAGACTGGCACAGCTTTTTCGACCTTAAATATGGCCAGACAAGTACACGGGCGAACAGTAACATGACAGTTAGCCTGGACTTGATTGAAATGAAAGAAAATCTTAAATGAGGCCTTTCATGCATGTCTGGTTCACGGATATTTCGCCCGCAGCTGGTCTTGGATGAGTCATTTCCCAACAGCTCCAACATCTCTCCCTCCAGATTAAATTGGTTTCATGAATTCTAGACACTTATATAAGTTTTTTTTAAACAGACTTTTCATTTTTTTTTTTTTAGATAACTGCTTTCGAAGTTCTTACAAAATCCTTTTCAAAGACTGTTTACCCCCTTTCCAAAGACCGCTTGTACGTTTCCGCAGGGAATTTTTAAGATTCAGACTTCTCCGACTACTTGTCACTGATGCAACAACTTCCAGGCACTTTCGAGGTAAATTTGTTCCGAAACAATCAATGCCACCAATCACTGGCCGCCATATTGACTGAAGTACCCGGATGTTGTCAAGAGACGCAACTCTGCTCCTTCTAGGATTTGCGTTCCGGGGAAGGAGAAGGTCGTGTTGAACACAGCGTAACTGAGCTGAGTCAGGGGCCTGGACATTAGTTATACTTCACACGTGGTCATCACTTCAGGGGGCAGCTGCACGGATCGTTCGGCCTCCATGACAATCAGAGGCCCGGACATGAGTTATACTTCACACGTGGTCATCACTTCAGGGGGCAGCTGCACGGATCGTTCGGTCTCCATGACAGTCAGGGGCCCAGACATGAGTTATACTTCACACGTGGTCATCACTTCAGGGGGCAGCTGCAGGGATCGTTTGGTCTCCATGACAGTCAGAGGCCCGGACATTAGTTATACTTCACACGTGGTCATCACTTCAGGGGGCAGCTGCACAGATCGTTCGGCCTCCATGACAGTCAGGGTCTGGACATTAGTTATACTTCACACGTGGTCATCACTTCAGGGGGCAGCTGCACAGATCGTTCGGCCTCCATGACAGTCAGGGTCTGGACATTAGTTAGACTTCACACGTGGTCAACACTTCAGGGCAGCTGCACAGATCGTTCGGCCTCCATGACAGTCAGGGCCTGGACATTAGTTATACTTCACACGTGGTCATCACTTCAGGGGGCAGCTGCACAGATCGTTCGGCCTCCATGACAGTCAGGGTCTGGACATTAGTTAGACTTCACACGTGGTCAACACTTCAGGGCAGCTGCACAGATCGTTCGGCCTCCATGACAGTCAGGGCCTGGACATTAGTTAGACTTCACACGTGGTCATCACTTCAGGGGGCAGCTGCACAGATCGTTCGGCCTCCATGACAGTCAGGGCCTGGACATTAGTTATACTTCACACGTGGTCATCATTTCAGGGGGCAGCTGCACAGATCGTTCGGCCTCCATGACAGTCAGGGCCTGGACATTAGTTATACTTCACACGTGGTCATCACTTCAGGGCAGCTGCACAGATCGTTCGGCCTCCATGACAATCAGGGGCCTGGACATTAGTTATACTTCACACGTGGTCAACACTTCAGG
Source organism: Conus canariensis (assembly GCA_033310375.1). Classification (NCBI taxonomy): domain Eukaryota; kingdom Metazoa; phylum Mollusca; class Gastropoda; order Neogastropoda; family Conidae; genus Conus; species Conus canariensis. Next base: position 2,605,233 of record CM065748.1, on the reverse strand, counting down.
GCAGCTGCACAGATCGTTCGGTCTCCACGACAGTCAGTCTTTCACACACACCCTTGCTGGGTTGTCACAGACCTGGAAATAGTACCTGGTTTCTCAAAAAAAAAACCTTGACCGTTCTCACCTTGTGAATCCCTCAAGCCCCACGTCATCCCCTCCCTCACCCGCCCCGTCCCCCCCCTCTCTCTCTCTCTCTCACGCACACATCACGTGCTCACACACACACACACACACACACACACACACACACACACACACACACACACACACACACACGCATTCAGCAACACAGAGAGAGAGAAGCTAAGGTAATGTTGCTTATAGCCCAGCTGACCGCAAAGGGCCATATCAAGGCTGTCACCGCGTTGAAGTCAACTCACAAGTCATTATATAAAACAAGATGCAAAGCATGTAAACGTGCTCCCAGTTTATTTTGAATATGCGTGATATATTCCATAAAGAGGAAAAATCGTTTTGGGCCGTTATAGCCGTTAGTAACGGCTATTCTGGTAAAAAAAACAAACATCGGCCATCATTTGTGACCCATAATGAAGACACCTACAAATTTTCAGAGAGATCGGCCTAGTAGTTTCTGAGATTTTCCATAAAGAAGAAAACCGTTATGGGCCGTTATAGCCGTTAGTAACGGCTATAATGGTAAAATAAAACATCGGGCATCATCCGTGACCCATAATGATCATACCTACAAATTTTCAGAATGATCAGCCAAGTCCTTTCTGAGATATTCCATAAAAAAGAAAAACCGTTATGGGCCGTTATTGCCGTTAGTAACGGCTATAACGGTAAAATAAACATCGGGCATCATCAATGACCCATGATGAACATACCTACAAATTTTCAGAATGATCAGCCAAGTCCTTTTTGAGATATTCCATAAAAAAGAAAAACCGTTATGGGCCGTTATTGCCGTTAGTAACGGCTATAACGGTAAAATAAACATCGGGCATCATCTGTGACCCATAATGAACATACCTACAAATTTTCAGAAAGATCGGCTCAGAAGTTTTGTCTGGAGGGAGTGGAACACATTTCGACCACGGACAGACAGACAGACACACACACAGACACACAAACAGCATTTCTTCGTGCCCATTGTAAAGTACTCCCTGTTCTATAAGAACTGGGAGTACAAAAAAAGACTCATTCACACAACCCTTGAGAGAGAGAGAGAGACAGAGACAGAGACAGAGAGACAAGGAAAAGGCGCTTTGGAGAGGGGTAGGTGGTTTGAAAATGGAGAGAGAGACACACACAAGAGAGACAGAGAAGAACATCTTGTCATGCAATCGCCAAATCAGTGTTAGAATGGTACGACGAACCCCAAACAACGGCGAAACCAAGCCGGGCTCCAATCGATTAGCCATCACAGGTACATGTGCATTACTATCACAGGTACACGTGCATTACCATCACAGGCACACGTGCATTACCATCACAGACACACGCGCATGACCATCACAGACACACGTGCATTACCATCACAGGTACACGTGCATTACTATCACAGGCACACGTACATTACCATCACAGGTACACGTGCATTACCATCACAGGTACACGTGCACTGTACACGTGCATTACCATCACAGGTACACGTGCATTACCATCACAGTACACGTGCATACCATCACAGGCACACGTGCATTACCATCACAGGTACACGTGCATTACCATCACAGGTACACGTGCATTACCATCACAGGCACACGTGCATTACCATCACAGGCACACGTGCATTACCATCACAGGCACACGTGCATTACCATCACAGGTACACGTGCATTACCATCACAGGTACACGTGCATTACCATCACAGGCACACGTGCATTACCATCACAGGCACACGTGCATTAGGCCACGTACACAAGCCAGCCGTCCCATCCCACTCTTCACAAGTCCTCACCAGAACAGCCCCTGGCAACAAAGGCTGTCAGCCTCGCTCCGTCCTCTTTCCCTGGGCCATCAGACACATGACTGGCATTGCCTGAGAGAGAGAGAGAGAGAGAGAGAGAGAGAGATGATACCCACTCGCTAACAATTCTCGAGACGGCCACAGTCCGTAGCTTTAAACCCCTCGTCATCAAACTTGACCAGAGCCCGGCTTTACCCCCACCCCCCACCCCCTCCACCCTTCATAAAGGATGACCAGAGAAGCGTTTCACACAGGCGGGGTGGCGGGGAATTCTCGCCTGCTTGGCCAGGGTCGGCGTTTCATAGCTCTCCCCTAGCGGCGAGCGGGGCCGGGAAAAAGGCGAGAGTTGGCCAGACTGTCTTGGGGGGTGGTTGAACACGCGAGATAAAAAAGGGTTGACAGTTCAGTGATTGGTGTACGAAAAGGAGTGACGTTCTCTGGTTGCCATACGAAACGATAAAAACGGCCTTGGAAGGATCTTTTCGACTGGTCTTCAGAATCTCAAAGTTCCGGACGCGGAGCACAAGTGCACTCGACACTGGATGCCGATCTCTGAGTGGATCGGTTGTGAACTCGATCTCCACTCCCTCCTTCGCCTCCCTCTCTGGTTTCGCACTTGACTATCTACCTGAGTTACTCTCATCCACACACCTGGTCGGTCCTGCTCTTTCTCTGACTCTTGTCTCCAGCCACAGTCCATACTGGGAGCAAAGACCAGAGATCAAAGGTCACTCTCTATCAGCGCTCCAGCTGTGTAGTACAAACTACCCCCCCCCCTCCCCCCACCTTTGCTCTCGGATACTCAGATTCTCCCTCGACATTCACGACAAGCTTTACAAATACGTCTCTCCCATAATAAACAGAATAATCCTTGCGTGATTGATTATGTATGGGTAGGGTCAGGATCTTTTGACACTAAGCCCACTACACACAAATGACACGTGTGCCAACAGAAAGACTGAACACGGCTTAGGCATACTTTAGATCTTGTGAGGCACCATTTGTGGGTCAGTAGACCGTGCGTTAAAACAAACATCCAGAATCATCACCATAGTCTCCAAACATTTCCGGGTCGTGTATGACCACAAATGATTCAGACCCCCTACACGAGCGTGGGACAGAACTGGTTCGTGTATCGGCTCCTTAAGAACAGACAGCCTTTTTTTTTTTTTTTTTTTTTGGCATCAGTTATCGGATCAATGGAGCACCTAAGGCGGTGATTTTTTTTTCTTTTTTTTTCCTAGGGCCAAAATCCACCTCTTCATTTTTTGGTGCTTCACACTGTCCTCTTCATTTGCCAAAAAACCCCCAAAAAGTGAAGAAAAAAACAAACAGAACAATTTCCACTACTAGGTGATTTTCTTTTTCTTTTCTTTCTTTTTTTTTCTCCAACCAGTCTCTTTCACACCATGCATAGTCTGTATGTTCTCTCATAATGGACATATTTTTGCTGATTTTAGTGTTTTCGCATTTGATACAAAGTGTCTGGGTTTGTTGATGTTCTGATGTGTGGTGTGCTGGCACATTCACTCTGATAATGTGTTGCTTGTACAAAGAAATCAACATAGATGAAAAAAAAAGACAATTATTTTCAGTTTTTCATTTTGTGTTATACACACGCTCTCATCCCCCCCCCCCCCCCATCCCTCCCCTCCCTCCTCTCTCAAATATGTCAACAATGATAGTTACATATTAAGGCACGGTACCAAAGTATAATTATTTTATGTGTAAACTATCACTTCCGTATGTACACACCTGAAAGGATATCCTTGTCCCAATTGCCCGTCTCCTTTTCCATCCCTCTACCCATGTACGTGAGGGCTCCTCACGTCACACTACCGTCAACACCACCACCGCCCACCCTCTCACCCATACACCCATCCACCCCTACCCATCCCCACTCACCCATCTCCCCCCCCCCTCCAAAAAAAAAAAAAAAAAGCCCACTCCATACACACACACACACACACACGCACACACACATAAGGCGAGAGCGAGAGACACGGAGAAAGAGAGGGGGGAAAAGAGAGAGAGAGAGGAGAGAGAGAGAGAGAGAGAGAGAGAGAGAGAGAGAGAGAGAGAAAGAAAGAAAGAAAGAAATAAAGAGAGAGAGAAATACAGACAGGTAGAAAGTCAGACAGGCCGTAAGGCAGACAGACAAACATACGGACAAAGACGGCGTTTTTTGAATGAGTTTAGAGGTTTGTTACATGTCGTCTCACCAATTAGCTGTTCCCCCGATGAAGCCCACCTTATAGCGAAAAGAAAAGGTCTACAAGGAAGACATGAGGAAAGCCAAGAAGCGAGACAAGTCATACGACCTCTCCCTCCTCCCTCCCAGCCCCCCCCCCCCCTACACACACACACATCCACGCACCCACACAGCTCTCCGGTCTCTCCCCCCCCCCCCCCCCCCCATCTTTCACCGCACCCCCTCCCCCACCCCCTCTCTCCCTCTAACACCTAACGCACGGATAATACAACTTTCCACCTCCCCTCTCTCTCCCCTCCTTCAAAAAAATAAATAAAAGTGTGTACATAGACAACTCACAGTTCTTTCGATATTTACACTCTCTCGCTTACTTGGGGAAGTTTTCCTTTTAAACCCCTTCGGACATTGTATTCTTTCTCAAAAACGAGCTGCAGAGGGATACCCGAGTTCGTCTTTTTGCAAATACTGATAAACATTTTACTTAGTAATATGATGAAATTGATACACTTATAATTTACCTTCGAAGCAATGGATTTATTAATACCAAATAATATATCTGTGTTGGATAGTTTAATATGTGCACTTGTTTTCTAAATAAATTTTTTGCTCAATAAATCTCCAAAAGTTATAAACGATTGGACACTTGCAGAAGAAGTGTTCAATGAAATCAGTTGTGTCAGGACAGTAAGAGCATTTGTTTGAGTCTTTTACTTTAATTTTACTAAGCATGATATTAGTAGGATATATATTGTGTACTATTTTCCAGTGGAGTACTCTAAGTCTTACCTCTTTTGTAACGTCTGTAGCTCGACACCATGTGGATTTGTCTAAGTCAATTCCAAATTTTCTTTTCCAGAAGGCACTCGCAGTAGGTGTTTGACTTTCGTTATGTGGTATAATTAGTTTCCTTATTTCTTTAGGTTTTGTATTTAACAGACTGGCAAAACAAGGGAGCGTCCCAGATCCTCTTTCTCCTGACTGGATCCACTGGATCCATTGCGCAGGTATGGAGTTAATCAAAGCATTGTACTGAAACAATGCAAGGGCTCTGTTCTGCCCAACCATTTCCTGTATTTCTTCTAAAGTCAGTACTCTATTTTCTCTTTCATGAGTTATATCCTTAATTTGCACAATGCCATTATTTGCCCAGTTTTTGAAATATAATACCTGATTTTTATACCTAATTAGATTATTGTGGAAAAGGTATTGACTGTGGAAATTACTTTTGTCGATATCATCAAGTCTTATCAATATTTTGTGGTTTAGATAGACTGCTACTACTTCTTTCCAGAATTCATTACTGATTGAACTACAATCCTTCAGGTCTTTGGCTCTGCAATTTATACAAAAAGCATCATTCTTTGCAAGGTGTTGTAAATGCCATCTGGGTATTAATGACCAGTTTTCTTGTTCGGTGGCTTTAAAGAGTTTCCCCGCCCATTGTAAGTACAAGCAGTTTTGAAAATTACTCATATTAATCATATTAAGTCCTCCTTCCCCCAAACTTGCTTCCATTGTTTTCCTTTTAACTTTTTCGAATGCTTTTCTATTGTTAAATCTTTTCTTCCATGGGAATTTGTAAAGAGTTGAGTTGATTTTGTTTAGCACACAATCCGGAAGTCCTATGGATTGCATAACATAAAGAAACTGACTAAGTAAAAATGTTTTTATTACAACAATCTTACCTTGAATACTAATATCCCGTTTATTCCATTCTCTGATCAGTTTATTCATTTGAAACATCCTATTACTCCAATTATCTTCAATGTTCCTAGCCATCCTGTCACGTTGGAAATAAATGCCTAATATCTTTATTTTATTGACTGTGTTGAAAGGAAGCTCTGGTTCTCTTATTTGCCTTCCCATAGGTAAGACTTTCGTTTTCTGTATGTTTAATTTTAAACCAGAGAAACTTTGAAATGTTCTAAAGATTTCTAAAGATTTATCCATGTCTCCTTTATCTCTGAGAAATAGGGTTGTATCATCCGCCATTTGTTTGATTTTTAAGGGAATATTATTATCTGGAACAGTGGTTGGAACGTCAATGCCAGATATGGAGCTACTTCTGACTTTAATTGCTAACAATTCCACTGCCAGAACAAAGGCTAGCGGAGAAAAGGGACATCCTTGTCTAATTCCACAAGAAAATTTGAAAGGTTCAGATAGCCATCCTCCATGATTTATTGAACTAACGGTGTCCTTTGTCAGTATGGCAACCCATTTTCTAAATTCAGTTCCGAAGCCAAAAACTTCAAAGGCATGCAACAGAAAATCTTTGGACACCGAGTCAAAGGCTTTTGAAAAATCAACTGCCAGCAAGTAACCCGTTTTATTTGTTTGGTTAAGATAATTGATTGCATCATCTATTGATCGGATAATTGTTGCAATGTTTCTGCCTTTGATATAGCCTACTTGGTCGTTATTAATTAATTTGTGGATAACTTTTCCAAGTCTTTCTGCCAATACTTTGGCCAGAATCTTATAATCAGTGTTTGTCAGAGTTATTGGTCTCCAATTCGTTAATTTGTCTCGTTCAAGTTCTTTCCCTTTATGTAGCAATGTTATTATGCCTTGTTTTTGAGTATATGCTAATTCTCCTTTACCAAAGGATTCCACAAACGAGTTTGTTAAGACTACTTTTATTTTATTCAAAAAAAAATTGAAAAACTCAATAGTTATTCCATCGCTCCCTGGAGCTGATCCATTTTTCATCTTTTTTAAAGCGTTTGTTGTTTCCTCAGTAGTGACCATGCCTTCACAACTAGCAACATCATTTTCTTCTAAACGAGGAATGTTTTCATTTTCTAAGAAGGCGTCAACTGATTCACGAACATTGTTT
>CM065748.1:2575751-2580751 GCA_033310375.1 Conus canariensis | reverse complement strand
AGCCACCCATTGGTAAAGACACCCACTGGTAAAGACAGCCATTGGTAAAGGCACCCATTGGTAAAGACAGCCAGTAGTAAAGACAGCCATTGGTAAAGACAGCCACTGGTAAAGACAGCCATTGGTAAAGACACCCATTGGTAAAGACAGACAGTAGTAAAGACACCCATTGGTAAGGGCAGCCATTGGTAAAGACAGCCATTGGTAAAGACACTCATTGGTAAAGACAGCCACTGGTAAAGACTGTCAGTGGGAACGACACCCATAGGTAAAGACCCTCATTGGTAAAGACACCCATTGGTAAAGACAGCCAGTGGTAAAGACAGCCAGTGGGAAAGACAGCAATTGGTAAAGACAGCCAGTGAGACAGCCATTGGTAAAGACAGCCATTGGTAAAGACGGCCAGTGGTAAAAGACAGCCAGTGGGAAAGACAGCCACTGATAAAAACAGCTAGTGGTAAAAACAGCCAGTGGGAAAGACAGCCACTGGTAAAGACATCCAGTGGTAAAGGCAGCCAATAGTAAAGGCAGCCAGGGGGAGGCAGCTGTGGTAAAGACAGCCAGTGGTAAAGACAGCCAGTGGTAAAGACATCCATTGGTAAAGACAGCCACTGGTAAAAACATCCAGTGGTAAAGACACCCATTGGTAAAGACATCCAGTGGTAAAGACAGCCAGTGGTAAAGACAGCCATTGGTAAAGACAGCCATTGGTAAAAACATCCAGTGGTAAAGACAGCCATTGGTAAAAACATCCAGTGGTAAAGACAGCCAGTGGTAAAGACATCCAGTGGTAAAGACAGCCAATAGTAAAGACAGCTATGGGGGAGGCAGCCTGTGGTAAAGACTGCCATTGGTAAAGACAGCCAGTGGGAAAGACAGCTAGTGGGAAAGACATCCAGTGGTAAAGACAGCCTATGGTAAAGACAGCCAATGGTAAAGACAGCTATGGGGGAGGCAGCCTGTGGTAAAGACTGCCATTGGTAAAGACATCCAGTGGGAAAGACAGCTAGTGGGAAAGACATCCAGTGGTAAAGACAGCCTATGGTAAAGACAGCCAGCGGTAAAGACAGCCAGTGGGAAAGACATTACCATCATCACTGTTTCTTATCATTATTGTTCATCATTGTTTATTATCATCATTATCTTCATCATTATCATCATTATCGTTATTCAGATGAATCCCATATTATTCAACAAACCCAATCACGCCACCCTGATTTCACAAATGGCAGCACCGAATGTCCAACGCACACGGGCATTAACCTTGCAAAGCACAATTTTGACACACACACCCTCACCCCCCCCCCCCGCACCCCCTCACCCACCTTTCCTATCCCCCCCCCACCCCACCCCCCATACACACACAAAGCCAGCTTGTACCAGCATCAGCATGTAAATAAACTAGCAACAAACCCAGATATCCGCGCAACACTCTGTGTGTGTGTGTGTGTGTGTGTGTGTGTGTGTGTGTGTGTGTGTGTGTGTGTGTGTGTGTGTGTGTGTGTGCGCGTGTAAACAGTTTGACATAATCATATGTATAGACTTCCAGGCGTAACCTGACCTGTGCAAGGCTCTTTAGATTTTCGGCAGTGTCTGTTAACTAACTTATGGGCCCTGGTAGATGGCATCAAACCAACCCAATGACCTTCTGTTCACACTGACACACAAATTATAGGCCTGCGTGTTTAACACGGCCGTCTCTCTCTCTCTCTCTCTCTCTCTCTCTCTCTCTCTCTCTCTCTCAGCACTTCAACGCACACACACACACGCACGCACACACACACACACACACACACACGCACGCACACACACACACACACACACACACACACACACACACACACACACCACACACACACGCATACACACATTCTCAACATACACGCACGCACACGTGCGCATGCGCGCGCGCACACACGTACAACTTCTCTCTCCCATACTCTCTCAGTAACACACACACACACACACACACACACACACGCACACACGCACGCACACGCGCACGCACGCACGCACAACACACACACACACACACACCACACACACACACACACACACACACCACACACACACACCTTTCTAAAAGCTGACAATCATGAAACACAATCTCTCTCTCTCTTCTCTCTCTCTCTCTCTCTCTCTCTCTCTCTCTCTCTCTCTCTCTCTCTCTCCAAGGCAAAAACCACCACCACCACCAACAACAAAAATCACAGTGTTTTACCTGACAACGCCTACCCACAAGGGAAAGGTCACTCATAAACAGTCCTTTACTAGCAGTATGGCACATCATGTGACTCGAAACATCTACATAATCGTGGTGGCAACAACAGATGAGTCATTTTCGTTCTTTGTTTGTACTGTCTTAAATGTTAAATGTGATTTATTTTTTCGCCTGAAGAAGACCCAAGAGGTTGAAATGCATCGTGTCTTGTCATGTGCTTTGTTTGTCAATGTCATTGGCGGTAACTAACACCCTCTCTTTCAAAATCTACATAATCATTACCTTCAAGAAAAAAAAGCCCAATTCTAATCCTGAAAACAGTCATATCCAAAAGTGTAATTTTTCATGTGACATAACTAGCTGTCTCCAAGACCTAGTATAAAAAAAGATTGGAAGTCAAAAACATAATGACTTTTTTTTAATTCCATTAATTAAAACGAAATTGTGGAAATTACTCAGAATAGTGTCTCTTTTGTCGCCACAAAAACATCTGCAGTTAGACTGATAATTGATGAATTTTAGAGTGAGACGTCATAAAATTCGAATTTCTACACTATTGTATAATGGCCCACACAATAGTGTAGAACTTAAGTCCTTGCAGTAACTGTTCTTTCCTTTGATTTCAGATCACCAGTGACCAAAGCTTTTTTTGTGTGTGGTAATTATCACATCTAAAATCATCTTCTTGTTATTAAGGCAATAGCTTTCTTAAAAAAACAACAACAACAACAACACCTAAACAAACACAAAAATATCTTTTGAGAAATCGCCAGCTTTGCTGCACAATTGCTGCTCAAAAAGAGTGAAAAACTCAAAAACGGTTGAGAATCGAGGCACTTAATCTTACGCTTTGCTCGTTACATGTCGCTCCGGTAGTCGCCCCCCTTTCTTCCCCAGAAGCCCCGAGTCATCTTCAAAGGTTATAATTACTCATTCAATGCCTCTTTTACCTTTATGTTGTCCTATCAGCGGCAAACCCAGACAATGAAAATCAGGAAACAAGCTACCAACATCACTCCCAGTCTAATCCACGGTGTAATGATCACCCTTCCCACATTTAACCTTTCTCCACGTCCACACTTAAAATTAAGCGATCCAGACCTTTTGACACGACAGATTCCCAATATCCATCCTCCGTCATCGAAGACCAAGCCTCCACCCCAGCATCCCACCTTTCGTTCGCTGCCGAACGTCACCCCATGTGACCTTTGACCCCCACGTCATCTCCTCGCTTGCTTACCGGCCCCTGAAGTTTCCCCTGGGTCGCGGGGAAACCGACACTGAACCAACCGATGCACGCTCCAACACTGTCGTTCTCCACCAGTCAACATCCCAATCGACCAGTTGCAGCAGCAACAGACGGAACCAGGATTACGGAAGTCCACTGACTGTCATTTTGATCTTGCGCCGAATGTGATAAGTGGTTTCCCGCTCTTCGTTTTCACTGTCCTAAATGTTATTTGTTTTTGTTTTTTTGGCTGAAGAAGACCCAAGAGGTCGAAATGCATTGTGTTTTGTCCTGTACTTTGTTCGTCTGTGTCCTTGGCGGTAACTAACCCCCTCTCTCTTTCTAAGTCATGTACAAGGATAGAACTATGACACTCAATTAAAAAAAAAAGGTAATTCTGGCTCGCATAATTCTGACCCGTAAAAACAGATAATATTGAAGACTCATGACAACGAAGGATCATTCTTTCTTTCTTTCTGCGTACACAGGCTGACACTCCTGCGGACACTGCCTGTATAGACAGGCAGTGGAGTTTTGTGTGTGTGACCGTTTTTTATATCCCGCCATTAAGGCAGCCATACTCCATCTTCGGGGAAGGCGCATGCTATGTGTAACGTTTCATCCATACCAACGGCCAAACTGGCCTTCTCTTCCGAAAGCTGGTGATGGGATTTTACGTGTGTGCAAGATGTTGTGCGTGCGTTCACACACGGAACCTCGGTTTATAGTCTCATTCGAAGAACTGTATGGGGAATGGAGTCAGAACCAATGTTAATTCCGAGGGAAAAAATCCCCCTGTACCGAAATTCGAAACCGCAACCCCAGGATCACGAGTCCGGCGCTCTACCAACAGAGCTATTCCGGCCCCCCGAAGGATTATGATTCAAGGAAACCAGGTAATCACGACCCATGTACACAGATAATTAAAGATTACGAAAAGTGATAATTATCTCTCGTGAAAACAGACGACAACTACTCATCAGATCGAGCAACTATGATTTATGAACACAGACCATTACTTCTCAAAGAACAGGAACATAATTATGACTCATAAACACAGATAATTATGACTCATAAAAACATACAACTATGACTTGGGAAAACAGGTAATTAAGCCTATGAAAACAGATAATTATGCCTTGTGAAAAACGGCACTTACGTCTCATGAAAACAAATAATCATGTCTCATACAAACAGATAATCACGTCTCATGAAACAGATAATCATGCCTCATAGACACAGATAATCATGTCTCATGAAAAGAGATAATCATGTTTCATGGAAAAAAATAATCATTTCTCATGAAAGCAGATAATCATGTCTCTTGAAAACAGATAACTATGTCTCATGGAGAGAAAGATTCATGTCTCATGGAAACTGATAATCCTGTCTCACGAAAACAGATAACCAGGCGTTACATAAACAGATAACTACGAGTCATGATCAAGGTAATTCTGACTCTCTGAAACAGACGATCTGACTCCTGAGCATCGGTAAGCAAGCGTGCTCTGTGGCGGCAATTCCTGCTGGTCGGTTTGGTGTCGTACGCAC
>CM065748.1:2565751-2570751 GCA_033310375.1 Conus canariensis | reverse complement strand
ATCGATGTTCACGTGCTGTGCGGCATTCATCATTCTTCCAGCACTCACACACCTAACGCTTCATTTTTTTTTTTCATTATCCACAGTGCCACAGCTGTGAAGGAGAGAACTGAACGAACACACACACACACACACACAACACACACACACACACACACACACACACACACACACACACACCAGCCAGCAGTATAGCTAATATTGTTTATCGTATCATAGTGATACTTTTGTTTTTTATTTTGGTATTGTTAGTTAATCTTCCGTGCATCAATTGTATTTAATCGCTTTTTTACCTTTATTATTATTTTTTTTTTATCTATTAATAGAACGCATGGTAGCTAAGGATTTTAAAGTGTTCCAATGGAATTGTCGATCCATCACAACCAGTAAAGATCAACTAGTACAACATCTGTCTGAAGTCAAATACAACATATTAGCTTTGCAGTCACTGAATGTCAGTAAAAATAAACTACCTAAGCTTCCTAATTACTATTTTCCACCAATTATCCAAAACACTAGTAACGAAGAAAAAATAAATGTGGCAATATATGTTCGTGAAGATGAGAAATATGCTCCATGTGCCAGTCCTGCTCCACTAGACATTCCTGGATTGCACTCATGTGCAGTCAGAATTCAAGTGAATTATAATGTAGTAACAGTTGTTTCTGTATACCTACCTCAGGGCCCCAAACGATCGTAATACAGAATGGCTACGTTCTGTTCAATCAGACTCATCTACCAAATATTTAATCACTGGTGATTTTAACGCCCATTCGCCATTCTGGGAAAAGGGATGCCAAATAATAACCAGTAACCGTTTTATTGAAAACATAGTGGACTCCTGTCTTTACCTTCTCAACAAAGGCAGTATTACTCGTATTCCAGACAACCCTAAACATAACCCTAGTGCCATCGACTTATCATTCATATCTCCTGAACTAGCTTTATCTTGTGACTGGCTGACACTTGATGATACATTAAATAGTGACCATCTACCTATTAAGATTTCTCTTGAAAATATGAGACCTGTAACAAATGATGTAACACATAACAAAGTTCCCAAATATTGTTATAAATTTGCTAACTGGAATCAATTTTCATATCTACTCAGTTCATTTAACATGAACATAGAAAATATTGAGAATCAAGATGTCGATACGTTATATGATCATCTTCAGAAAGCAGTACAGACTGCTGCAAAAGAATCAATTCCGACTGTAAAATCTGTAAAATCAAAAAAACATTTGGGTAATGTCTGGTGGAATGATATATGTCAACAGGCAAAACAAGAGACAATAGAAAAAAAAAACAAAAGAATACAAAAGAGAAAAAAATCCTAAGGAAAAAGCTGAAAAACTTCTTGAGAAAAAAAGAGCGAAAAATCACCTAAATAGAATAATTGCACAAGCAAAACGGCAGTATTGGTCGTCTGTATGTCAAAATGAGGTATCAAACTATAAAGACATTCAAAAAGTTTGGACACAATTAAAAACAATGAAAAATGGAGTTAGCCTTCCACATTGTCCGATTAAATTAACACAATATCAATTTCCGTCAAATTATTGATAAATCTGAAGCATTTGCTGACTTATTTGCATACAACAGTAGCATTAACAGCTTATCCTTGGACAAGAAAAAACACCGCGAACGTGAAGAAAAGAAAAACATCTATGATAGCCCAAAACCAACAGAAAATCACTACCTAAATTCTACTATAACATTGGAGGAAGTCAATGAGTGTATTATTAATCTAAATAAAAAGACATCAGTGGGATTAGATGGCATTTCAAATGAAATATTAAGCCATTTCCCGCAAAATGTCATACAATTTCTACATTTGTTTTTCAAAAAATGTTGAGACAGTGGCAAAATACCCCTAATTTGGAAACACTCAATTATAATTCCTATTCATAAAAAAGGAAAACCACTCAGTGATATAAACAGCTATCGGCCAATATCATTAACATCTAACACATGTAAATTGATGGAAAAGATAGTGTGAAAAAGGCTAATTCATCATTGCAATAAAAACTGCATCATTCCTATCAACCAAGCTGCATTCCAAGCAGGCAGATCTACAATTGAGCACTTAGTAAAACTTACAACACACGTAAAACATCAATTTGCACGTCGTAAGAACATCCTCGCTACTTTTTTTGACATTCGTAAAGCCTATGAACAAGTGTGGCACAAACGACTAATGTACAAAATAAAGAATATCGGAATCAGCGGGAACATGTACAATTTTATTCAAGATTTTCTACAAGGTAGGCACATTCAAGCAAAAATAGGAAATACGTATTCCAACCCAAGACCTTTACAAATGGGTTTACCCCAAGGTTCAGTAATTTCCCCAATTTTATTTAATATTTTAATCTCTGATCTCCCTAAAGGTCTTTCTAAAGATATTGAAGTGGCTCAATTTGCTGATGATATATGCCTATGGACAAAAGTGACAATGAAAAGAAATACACCATCAAGATCACTAAATTACATCAAAATAAAGTATCAACTTGAATTCAATAGGATCAATGATTTTTTTAATGTAAATGGTCTTTCTCTTTCCCCAGAAAAAAAACTAATATGATTCTCTTTAATGCTGGTTATGACCCAGGACAACTTCCTACTTTCACGTTGGATGGCATTGTTTTAAACTATGCAAAAAGTGTCAAATTTTTGGGTGTTATCTTAAGTAGTAAGCTATCTTGGAACGCTCATACTGAATATATTTTAAACAAGGCAAGAAAGAGCTTGAATTTCCTAAAAAATAATTAGCAAACAACCTTGGGGACAGGACTCGAAATCATTAACCATTTTAGCAACTGCCCTTATACGATCAAGACTAACTTATGCTCAAGAAGTATTCTTTAATGCTCCTCAATACCTACTACATAAACTTCAGAGTACTGATTGCAAAGCTTATAAAATTGCCCTTGGGGTTCCCACACATACATCTAACTTAGGGACGTATAATGAAGTAGGAATCTTACCTCTTGCAGAACTTCGGAAAGCTTCTACTTCAAAGTTTATCTTAAAGAGCTTTTCACAAAACAATTTTAACTCAGAAGAAGTATGTTTAAAATCAGAGGAGGATTTCGGAAAACGTGCCCAAAATATACTGTCAACAAGGTCTATTTACTCGTTTTCCTCCGATCTTCTAAAGGATACCAAAATAGATAAAAACAACATTGCCCCGAAGCCCACGTATTCTCCTATTCCAAAATGGGAACAAAGTAAAGCCTCCTTTGACATAGATTATACAGATATATCAAAAAAGGATTGTCCACATACCTTAAGAACATCTGTTTACGCTCATTTAGAAAGTAACTACAATCACCATTTGAAAATTTTTACAGATGGCTCAGTGCTAGAAAATGATAACACGGGAGCAGCCTTCATAATCCCAAGTTTCAAAA
This sequence comes from Conus canariensis, assembly GCA_033310375.1. Lineage (NCBI taxonomy): Eukaryota > Metazoa > Mollusca > Gastropoda > Neogastropoda > Conidae > Conus > Conus canariensis. The sequence continues at coordinate 2,567,335 of CM065748.1, read as the reverse complement.
TAGAAAAGCTCTTCTATCTTGGTAAACAGTTATCGATATTTAGTGCCGAATTAATTGCTATACTTAAGTCGTTAGATTTCATCCTAAATTTTCCAATAAATAATTCCCAAATTATGATAGGTGTTGATTCGAAAGCAGCAATCCACTCGATTAAGTCTGCATGTCCTTCAACTCGTCTTGATATGGTATTAGAAATTCATCATTTCATTCATCTTTTATCCATGAAAGGCATTACTGTTACTTTTTGTTGGATCCCCTCTCATTGTGGTATTGTACCCAACGAGCGCGTAGATCAACTTGCAAGAAAAGCAGCTCAAAATGTCAATTACGCAATACCACTTAACATTCCTTTAGATTTGAAAGAATGTTTTTCGATTATAAATTCAACGTCAAGAGAAAAAGTTAAAGCATTACTGATGAAATCAGACGTCCAATATTATCACAACTGTGTAAAGTTTAGTGATGGGTACAAGAGAAAAATGTACAAACAAGTCTCTTTCTCGACTAGGGAGATTGAAAGCTTAGTCCATAGATTTCGTTTGAACGCATTGAAAACAAAATATTGTCATAACGTTAAATGTATGTGTGGGGAAACCTTAAGTGTCAGTCATTTACTAATTCAATGCCCAAGAGCAAGAAAACTCTTTACAAAGTCGGGTATTGATGGTTACACTGATGGATCGACTTCCTTACCTTTACCAAGTATTTTAAACAGTTCTTGTGTTCTTGAGTCAGTTTGCAAATGTTTGCTAAGTAGTTCAATTGGCCTTTATCTTTAGATCTTATCTCTACTCAATTACATTATTTTGTTTTCATTAAATGGGAGAGGGATAGAGGGGAGGGGGGAGGAGGGGGGGATGTCATATTCTATCATTAACGTATTAATACACTCAATCACTTACATACTTCATTCACCCACACATAAAACTGTCTGAATCACTGTAGTGGAAGGACATTAAACCGACGACAACACCAGCCAGCAGCCGGAGACTGGAGCGCCAAGCACGCAGCCTGACTCGCAGTTGACGGTTGTGGGTTCAAATCCCTGGTGCTACTACGAAAAGAGAAGAAACCGCCATTTTTGCCGTCCATGTTGACGTGCTGTCGTTCTCTTCGCATCAGCGCGGCGTTTGGTTCTCCCCCTTCCCGGACCCGTGATCCTGGGGTTGCGGGTTCGAATTTCGGTACAGGGGGATTTTTCCCTCGGAGTTAACATTGGTTCTGACTCCATTCCCCATATAGTCCTACGAGTAAGACTATAAACCGAGGTTCCGTGTGTGAACGCACGCACAACATATTGCACACACGTCAAATCCCATCACCAACTTTCGGAGGAGAAGGCCAGTTCGGCCGTTGGTATGGGCGACACGTTACACATGGCATGCACCTCCCCGAAGATGGAGTATGGCTGCCTTACTGGTGGGATGAAAAAAACAAAAACGGTCATACACACAAAACTCCACTGCCTGTCTATACAGGCAGTGTCCGCAGGAGTATCAGCCTGCGTACGCAGAAAGAAAGAAAGCAAAGACTCCACGTTGACCGGCTCCTCGTGGATTGCCGGCGCTGGGGGCTGCGATGGGA
>CM065748.1:2558449-2563151 GCA_033310375.1 Conus canariensis | reverse complement strand
GCCCAAAACAAGGACAAACAAACTACTAGACAAAACACGACTCACCTTCAAAATAAAGGCTGGTGCGTAGCCAGCATTAATCCACCCAGAAAACGGTTAATCCCTGACTCTCAAACTCAGCTCTTGCGCGTAGGCTACCCTTCGTTTCAAAATTACGAAACTACAGCTACCCACTTCGATCCACGGAAGAAGATTTCACACATGGCGCTGATTACTATCTCCAAATAAGGAAAAGATTCTATCGGCTTGTCTCAAACCATGCTGAAAAAAACTGGATTCACTCGCAAAAAAAAAAAACCCACAAGGACGATATCCAACTTACCAACTGTCACAAACCATGTTGTTGTTGTTGTTGATGTCGTTGTCATTGTTGTTGTTGACAAATTTTTTAAATATCTCCTAGTGAATCCGCCAAAAACAAAGATAAACAAATTACAAGGCAAAACACAACCCGAATTCAACCTAAACGCTGGCGCGTAACCTAAATAAATCCACCCCGAAGGCCGTTAGTCACTGACTCAGACTAAAGTCTTGCGCGTAGACTACCCTTCATTTCAGACCAGTAAGTCTCTCAACATCTTGTGCCGAATTCGAGAAGATAAGTAAGTAGTGATTATTGCTCGTTCTTCGTTTTCATTGTCCTGAATGTTGTTTCTCTTGCCTGAAGAAGACCTAAGAGGTCGAAGCGCGCCGTGTTTCGTCTCGTAACCTGTTTGTCCTTGTTTTGGGCGGACCCACTAAGAATTTTTCTCAAAATTTGTTTCGATCGGACCCGCTAAGAATTATTCTCAAAATTCGTTTCGATAGGACCCACTAAGAATTTTTCTCAAAATTTGTTTCAATCGAACCCACTAAGAATTATTCTCAAATTTTGTTTCGATCGGGCCCACTAAGAATTATTCTCAAAATTTGTTTCAATCGGACCCGCTAAGAATTATTCTCAAAATTTGTTTCAATCGGACCCGCTAGAATTTTATTCTCAAAATGTGTTTCAATCGGACCCGCTAAGAATTATTCTCAAAACTGGTTTCAATCGGACCCGCTAAGAATTATTCTCAAAATCTGTTTCAATCGGACCCGCTAAGAATTATTCTCAAAATTGGTTTCAATTGGACCCGCTAAGAATTATTCTCAAAATTTGTTTCAATCGAACCCGCTAAGAATTATTTTCAAAATTTGTTTCAATTGGACCCGCTAAGAATTATTCTCAAAATTTGTTCCAATTTCCTCCTGCAGTCACCTCACTTTAAAACTGACTTTTTTCCTTTTTTCCGTTTTTTTTGTTTGTTTTTGTTGTTGACAGTCTTTTAAGACCTTGAAAAACGATGACCCGAATTCTCCCCTGCACTGTGCTAAAGGCTAGAATCAATCATCGTCCGAGTCCTGCCGGTTGTAACACTGACCACAAACTGACCAACCCGGCTTGACCATCACCACCCAGCTGGTCATCACCCCCCCCCCCCCCCCCCTCGCCCACCTCGCAGCCAGTCCGTCACGGGTCAGTGAACGCGCACACAGCAGAACCAAGCACAGGAACAAGCAGGCGGGGAGGGAAGGAGGGAGGGAGGGAGCGAGGTGGCGGGGAGGGGGGGGGGGGGAGGAGGGCGGATCCAAGTTTGCTGACCATTCAAAACCACTCGGTTCCCCCCTATACACAACCCTCTTCCAGCCATGCCTCCGTCGCTGTAGTTTACGGCGCGCACGTGCTGCTTAGCTGGACACTGGCTGTCTGTGACGCAGGCTGAGAATCGTCATCAGCCCTCCCTGCCTCTATTTGGACTGGCCTCGCTGTGGTCCCGTGGTTAGGAATACTGTCGCCGTCCCAGGCAGCCACGGGATCCGTGGTTCGAATCTCTCACCAAGATGGTCCCGTTCTTTCCCCTTCTCCGCCGGAGCTCCCGGGGTGGGCTGGGTACTGGTACCTCCTCCAAGTTGGTGCTAGTTTTTTCCCCCGTTAGTTTGCATGTTTGTTTGGTTGTCAGCCAGATTGTAAACACACACACCCACACACACACACACACACACACACACACACACATGTACACACACACACACACATGTACACACACACACACACACACACACATATGTACACACACACACACATGTACACACACACACACACACACACACACACACACACACACACATGTACACACACACACACACACACACACATGTACACACACACACACACACACACACACACACACATGTACACACACAACACACACACACACACACACACACACACACACACAACACACACACACATGTACACACACACACACACATGTAACACACACACACACCACACACCACACACACACACACACACACACATACACTGCATAGTGAATGTGAGTCAGTTTCGGAAAAAGTGGGGAAAAAACAGGAAGATGGAGGCCTCACTTAAGAAAAAGGGAAGAAGAAAAAGGGAAGAAGAAGAAGAGAAGAAGAGAAGAGAAGAAGAGAAGAAGAAGAGAGACGAAGAAGAAGAGAGACGAAGACGAAGACGAAGACAAGAAGAAGAAGAAGAAGAAGAGCAGCAGCAGCAACAACAACAACAAACAGGAAATACTGGAGGCTGGACGACCATAAAAAATCCACAATAGACTTCTATGTATTGGTAGTTGGGGGGGGGGGGGGGGGGGGGGGGGGGTGGAGATACAGACATCATCAATGCATACAACACGTTCCTAGACCTTAGTCTGCATGAGAATTTGGCTGTCGGCTTTCCAACCATGAGAACTGTCTGTCGGACTCTTTCTGTCCCCTTGCATGTGTGTCAATCGTCTTTTTTTCTTCGTGTGCATCTTTCACGCATCGTGCCGTCTCGACTCACTCCCGCAGACGTTGCGTGGCGCGTATGGACGAGCCCGAACGCCTCCCTGATCTCCCCCCCCCCCCCAAAAAAAAAAAAAAAAAAAAGGAAAAAAAAGAGAAAAAAAAAAAAACCCAGGCTGAAAACTGGTTCTGTCTGGTTAACGACAATCGCTTGGCGACAGCCTCCACAACGGCTGTGTGTTGTGCACGTGAGCCTCGGGGTTTATGACCCGCGAAGGCGCTGATTCTGATAGCATCTTCACAGGCCTGTCATGGACACCCCCGAATACACACCGGACGTTTCCTGTCCTGGGTGTCTGTGCCTTGGGAATAGCCAGGGGGTGGATACCCACCCGTTATTTCTTCCCACCCCTGCAACCCTGTTGTTATAAATACACCGGCTGGGTTATTATTGGGAGATGGGAGTCTATATTTCGCGGCGCTGGGATTATTCAGGGATATCCTGTAGTTTGATCCCGTTCCACCCCCTTCGACCTGGTCTGACGGATGTCTGGACCTACGAGTGACTGAATCCCTTGCGTGTCTATACGTACACACCAGATCAGATACGCACGTGAGAGATTGGACAACAGCATTCGGTTGGTTTTGGAAACACGAAAATAGCGAGCACACACCAAGAAATTCAGAAGAAAAAAAAAGAGGATCGCTTCAAAGTACTGTCCACTGAAGTGCTACGAAAAATGCTTACGCACACGCACGAGCGCGCGTGCTAGAGCGCGTGCGCACATGCTCTCTCTCTCTCTCTCTCTCTCTCTCCTCTCTCTCTCTCTCTCTGTGTGCCGTAATTCTCTCTCTCTCTCTGTCTCTCTCTCTCTCTGTCTCTCTCTCTCTCTCTCTCTCACACACACGCACATACACACACACTTACGCACGCACGTATGCATGCACACACACAGACACACAGACACACAGACACACACAAATAGTACCGACATCAATGTTCATGTTCTGTAGACACAGCCATCAGAGTTACTGTACAGAGAGAGGAGAGAGAGAGAGAGAGGAGAGAGAGGAGAGAGAGAGAGAGAGAGAGAGAGATCGCTGCATCTCTCTCTCTCTCTCTCTCTCTCTCTCTCTCTCTCTCACACACACATTTCTGCCATCTGTCTTCACTCTCTCTCTCTCTCTCTCTCTCTCTCTCTCTCACACACACACACACACACACCACGCACGCACGCACGCACGCACACACACACATACACACACACACACACACACACACACACACACACACACACACACACACACACACACAACCTTCAACATCAATTAAACCACCTCACTCCAGCGGACAGTACCCGATGCCGTCACAATGATGACAACAAACTCGCTTGCCCCTAACGACTGACCGACCACAACCGTTTCACGGGTGATCCGCCCCCACCCCCCCTCCACCTCCGACACGGCGTGTCCAGCGCACTCAGCCGGACCGTAGCTGCCACACATCGACCCGTGACCTGCAGCAAAGGTCAGGTCACACAACACACACACACACACACACACACACCACACACACACACACACCACACACACACAGCGTCCTCGGGGGACATAGACAAGGTCAGGGCCGCCTCCCCAGCTGGTCTGTACAGGATCAGCGAAGCGCAGAAGATTTCCCGATCCCGCCATTCAGAGTCAGAGCAACAACGAGGCCCCACCCGCCACAAAACCGGGAACAATGCTCTCCGGGGTGGGGCGGGAGGAAACACAAAAAGGAAAAAAAAAAACAAAAAAAACCGAGGGGTGGAGGGGGGTAAAGAAGGGACAAAAAATGCTGGCGCGGCACCAAGGAAATCCAGGCGATAGATGGCGCTGGTTGTTGTTCATGGCTTCTCCGTTTGAACTGTGCTCCTGC
>CM065748.1:2538449-2553449 GCA_033310375.1 Conus canariensis | reverse complement strand
CATATATATATATATATATATATGGTTAAACAGCCTAAAACAATTCTACAAGTGCTCAACCCCTTGGGGAGCAACATTAGTTAAGACAAGTATTAAGAGGAATATATATATATTAGTTAAGACAAGTATTAAGAGGAATATATATATAAGGGCGAGACTCTCTCTCTCTCTCTCTCTCTCTCTCTCTCTCTCTCTCTCTCTCTATATATATATATATATATATATATATTATATTACTTTTCACAACAAAATGTAGCTTGTTTTGCTCTTTCATGATTTTCTTTTGCTTCTTAGGTGGCACCTTTGGTTGTTTTTTTTTGAAAACTCAACAAACATACTACGGTATTGCACACCAGCCTTTTTCTGGGATAGCATTCTTCTTGAAACCGAAAAGGCAGAGGAGTCAAGTTTGCCGATAGGACCGTAAATCTCGCCCTTAACTAATTTGAGTCAAGTTACCACTTTCCGCGGTCACTGAGGAGAAACAATCAGACACACACACACACACACAATCTCTCTCTCTCTCTCTCTCTCTATATATATATATATATATTGTGTGTATATTATTTATGAATATATACTTACACACACACATCTCTCTCTCTTTTCTCTCTCTCTCTCTCTATATATATATATTGTGTGTATATTATTTATGAATATATACTTACACACACACATCTCTCTCTCTCTTTCTCTCTCTCTCTCTCTTATATATATGTGTGTGTGTGTGTGTGTGTATTTACACACACACGTCATAAGGGTGTTGCATCGGGAGGAATTTAAAAAAACAAAACAAAAAAAAAACAGCCTGGGGACGCGGAAGATAATGGATGCTGTTTTTTTTTTTCTTTTAAATAATAACTTCACCTCTATCCCTTCGTCTCTCTCTCTGTGGGTAGAAGAATATTACCGCGAATGCACACACACACACACAGACAGGCGCATTTACAGACCTAGCATCGAATGGATCAACGAAAACCCGTGCATTGTGCATGATGTCTTCTTTTCTTGTTTTCTCATCGAACCTTACTTACCTATCTCCCCAGACAACAGCCGCTTCTTTGCGCGGCCTTACATACCGGAGACCCGTCTGACAAAAACCCTGTACTAATGTTGACAGGAATTGTCAGTACCTCCGCTGGTCAACATGCACAAACAAATCACAAGACAAAACATGACGCATTTCCACGCCCATCTTGCGCCGAATTGGACGAAGGTAAGCGATTGCTTGCTCATTTTCGTTGTCCGGAATGTTGTGTGTCTTGCCTGAAGAAGACCTAAGAGGTCGAAACGCGTCATGTTCTGTCTTGTGAATCGTTTGTCTACGTTTTTCGGCGGAGCCTTATAAATCATTTTAAAAATTTGTTTAGATTTCCACCTGCAGTCGCCTCACTTTGCAACAAGACAAAACACGACGCGTTTCGACCTCTTCGGTCTTCTTCAGGCAAGACAAACAGCATTCAGGACAATGAAAACGAAGAACGAGCAATCACTTACTTTCTCGAATTCGGCGCAAGATGGGCGTTGGATGCGTTCTTTGTGAACAGTCCTTTTTCGCCATCAAAACAACAACTATACATCTTCAAACAATGCTCGCGTGTCATTATATATTCACCATCGTTATTGACTTGGAAATGTAATGCAATTGTGATTAAACGATTGTTTTAATTTCGACTGAGTTTGATGTTCTTAGACTGTGTTAAAAACCAACCAACAAACAAACGAAGAAGACTGTTGTAGAGTGTGTCAAAAGAACCAATTCCCATCTACGATCAAGAGAATTAATCAGCACTTTTTTTTTTCTTCTTTTTAACTAAACATGAGACACAATAACCTTTTTTTTCCATGCTCAGCGCTGTATGGTGCAAAATAAGCCGTCAGAAGCAAACAACACAAATTAACATTGTTGATTTCCCCTTCTTGCTGACAAAACAAACAAACAAACAAACAAACGAACAAAATCCATTATTTTCCCAAAGACCATTACTGCAGACCTTGTAAGACTTGTGACCTATGGCTTACCTCCCAATCACACAGCCCCCCTCCCCCCCCCCCCCCTCCCCTCCCTTCCTCTCCACCTTCAAGCCAAAAACCACTCACGCAAGATGAGACCATAGCGTGCCAACGCCACGCCGACCGCGATCACCACGGGAGATAACCTCCAATCATAAGGGGAGGGAACGAGGGGGTGTGGGGTGTGTGGATGTGGGTGGAAGGTACAAGCCACAAACCTACACGTTTTAAAAGTCGATGGTACGAGCCCAAGGGGTAGGGGCGTAATATCAGAGGAGGTCGGGGGGAGAGGGGGGGGGGGGGGGGGGGGAGGAAAAGAGAAAAGATAACCATCGCGCAACGAAGTGGGGGTTAACTCCCTTCTTCCCTGAGGGGGAGACCACCAGGGAGTGGACCTGAAAAGAACTGAGGGTGTGACGTGTTGGAGTGACTTCTGACCTCTGACCTCTGGCCTGTGACGTACCTAGTTGTCTGTGGGTGCTGGTTTGAAACTAACGTGACGACGGTACAGAGCCCAGAAGTGAGGGAACGAAAGCTGAGTTACATACCAGACTGCACAATGAACTGGGCGGGTAAACAAGTTTCAATACGCAGAAACAACGCGTTTCGGCCTCCAAACACTCCATCATAAAAGACCGATGCAAACAGAAGATCAATTTAACTGAAATAGGCTTTACCGTTACACACTCTCTAGATAGATAGATACATTGACAGAGAGACAGAAAGATATATGCATATATATATATATATATATATTTTGTTCCCTCACTTCTGGGCTCTGTACCGTCGTCACGTTAGTTTCAAACCAGCACCCACAGACAACTAGGTACGTCACAGGCCAGAGGTCAGAGGTCAGAAGTCACTCCAACACGTCACACCCTCACAATGCTTGGGTTATTGAACAGTAGAGCTGACCACTCACACTGTTCCATATCTTTTGATCTCCCTTGCATCCTTGAATGGATCCTCAAGCATAGGCTCAAAGATTGTCCCCTATATTTTATACTGTTTGAATAATGCTTTTAGTTTTTCAACAACATTTTTCTTCTCCGCACTTTCGTCTGGTTCCATTTACTACCCTTCGCTGGCTGCTTTGGGGGTGCTGTTGGATCCTTTTTTGAACCCTTGGTGGTGAGAACACCACAGAATTATGGACTGTGGTGTGTCTCTATTTGACACCAAGAGCACAAACACAACCAACCGTGTCTCCCTGATGAGTCCGATCAAGCGGACGAAAGGCCTAGGAGCAGGCAATACAAATAGTTGTGCCTTTGAGAGGGATTACGATGGTTCCCTCAGGCAGCTAGTGAAGGGTTTCTCATATTTATAATATATTCCCCATTTTCTTCATCTTCAATTTTTTTTTTTTTTTTCTAAAAGTTTAAATCTTTGCCAAGTCATTACTATAACGACTGAAGAATTGTTAGCCTGCACTTGTTTTCCCCCACTATGTGTGTGTGTCTGTCTGTATAAGCTTATTTTCAGATAGTCTCACACAAAGCAAAGTGTAAAATGACGCATATTTCACAAACAACACAAAACAGACCAGTCAATATTCGACTGAAATATATCTTCTTGAATCTTCAAAGATGAAAGAGTCACGCACACACACACTTACAGAGAGAGAGAGAGAGAGAGCACAATACACACACATTCATATTCTCCCTCTAACTCTCTCCTTCCTTCATTCCTCTCTCTCTCTCCTTCCTTCCTTCTCTCTCTCTTCTCCCTCTCTCTCTCACCTTCCTTCTCCCTCTCTTCCCCCTCTCTCTCCCCCTTCCTTCTCCCTGTCCCTTCCTCTCTCTCTCCCCTCCCTCTATCTCTCTCCTTCTCCCTCTCTTCTCCTCTCTCTCTCTCACCCCTTTTTTTTTCTCTCTCTCTCCCCCTTCCTTCTCTCTCTCCCTCGCTCTTCCTCTCTCCCTCTATCTCTCTCTCCTTCTCCCCTCTCTCTCTCACCCCTACCCCCCTCTCTCTCTCCCCACACACACGGCTCATTTCCACCAATCTATGCAGGATCGGACAATAAATAAAAGTCTGACCAAAAGAACCCGATCAACAGATAGTCTACACCGAAATAGAGAGAGAGAGAGAGAGAGGGTAAAGATCGAAAAGGAACTGCTTCAAGCAAGAAGATAAAGGTGGGAAATGGGGGGGGGGGGGGAGGGGGGTTGACACGGAGACGGAGGGAAGGGGAAGAGATGGGGGGAGGGAGTGGAGGGGGGCTATAGGCGGTAAAGGAAGCCGAAGGGAGTGTGAGTGAGTTTGGTCTGAGCCACAAGCATAAAACGACAGCAAGGCCAGGAACAATGGAAGTCGACTGTACACACAGCCGCTGTGTGGATGTGGAGAAGCCGGCCATCGACCAGAGACTATACACACAGCAGCAGCGGGGAGGGGGGGGGGAGTGTGGTGGAGGCGATAGACAAACCTCTCTTCACTTACAGTCGACACAACAGAATACAACCTGGGTTTTTTTCCCCCCTGAGGAGAAAAATGTATTTAAAAAAAAAAAGAAGAAAAGGGTGAAAGAAAATGAGTTGAGGGAAGGGGTGAGGGGAAGGAGAAGAAAGAAAGAAAGGAAGGAGGGAAGGAAGAGGTTAAAAGAAAAAAGAAAAGAAAAAAGAACAGAACAGAAAAAGAAAAAGAAAAAGAAAAGAAAAGAAAGAAGAAAAAAAAAAAGCAATTAGCCAAAAAGTGGATTTCCTGCTTCATATCTCGATCTTTCAGCAAGCAAAAAAAACAAAAACAAAAAAACCCCGTTACCGATAATAATCAGACAAAAAAAATCACCACAAGAATTTTTCTTCCTTCTTTCTTTCTTTCTTTCTTTTCTTAACTTTTTTTTTTCTTCCTCTACCAAGTTGCTGCTGATTTCAGCGACGGAGTGTGAAGCACTGAAAGCTGGAATCAGATGTAGGGCTTTTGTGATAAAGGGGCGCAACTCACCGTGCATCTAAGCATCGTCCACGAGCTGGCTTATCACTGCAGTGAACGCAGAGAGAGAGAGAGAGAGAGAGAGAGAGAGGAGAGAGGGAGAGAGAGGAGAGAGAGAGAGAGAGAGAGAGAAGAGAGAGAGAGAGAGAGAGAGAGGGGAGGTGATGGGGGCGTATCACAAAGACCACGGTCAAAAAACCCTGCTGGCTTTATCACTGACCACACTGCAGCCTGTCCTGCAATTGGAAGGGGGACAACTTGTTCTCTCTGAAGACCCAGGCTAATGGGACGTTAATCTCACCAGTTCGACACCGATCGATTCATCTTCGCTGCAGAAATTGCCTGAAGTACCCCCCCCCCCCCCCTCCCCCGGTCTCAAGTCAAGGTGTCGTGATTTACAGCGCTGCCGACCTCGAAGGCCCTTGAGCGCCGGGGGGCAGCAGCGTCGTCTCATTCCGAGGACAATCGTTTGACAGTTACGATAACGATGACGAATGGATCCCCCCCACCCCACCCCCCCACCCCCCCACCCCCCGGCTATTGTACTCAGCACTGTGGAACATATTAATGGGTTCCATTCAGAGAGAGAATGAAGGAGACAGAGACAGAGACAGAGAGAGAGAGAGAAACAGAGAGAGAAACAGAGAGAGAGACAGAGACAGACAGCGACAGAGACAGACCGAGAACACACACACACACACACACACACACACACACACACAGAGGGAGTGAGAGAGTGAGTGAGAGACAGACACACACACACACACACACACACACACACAGACGGACACACAGGCAGACAGAGAGAGAGAGAGAGAGAGAGAGAGAGAGTGTGTGTGTGTGTGTGTGTGTGTGTGAGTGAGACATAGGCAGACAGACACGGGGGGGGGGGGGGGGGGGGGGGGATAGAGAGAAAGAAAGAGACAGACAGACAGACAGACTGACTGACAGAGGGACAGACAGAGAGAGAGTGTGTGTGTGGGTGAGAGAGAGAGAGAGAGAGAGAGAGAGAGAGAGAGAGAGAGGAGAGAGAGGGACAAACAGACACGGACAGACAGACAGAGGGAGGGAGGGAGAGAGAGAGGGACAAACAGACACGGACAGAGAGAGAGAGAGAGAGAGAGAGAGAGAGAGAGAGAGAGAGAGAGAGAGAGCGAGAGAGAGAGAGCAATGAGGCATAGATGACAGAGTAGTCACAGTTCTGACAGAACCAGTGATGGAAACCATGCAGTAATGCTTTAAATTCTTTTCTTTCTTTCTTTTTTTTTTTCAAAAGCAAAGTACCACGAGTCGGTATACCGTACTGACGGTTATGACAGACATAGAGAGGGACAGACAATACAGTTAAATTAACATCAAAATGAGCAGGTCATAGAACCGTCATAAAACTGCCGGTCCCAACAACACTAAGCACAAAGCCCGGACCCGCCAGAGACAAAGTTCGCGGCCAGACAGCCGGCCAGACAGCCGGCCAGACAGTCGGACAGCCGGACAGACAGACAGACAGACATTCAATCACCTCCCGACCGTTTATGATCGGAAAACAAATCCGCAGCCCTCTCATAAGTTACCCTGTAGTGGGTCGCTGGCCACTCTAGACGAGTATCGCCGTGTGCAAAGGAGGAGAGAGAGAGAGAGAGAGAGAGAGAGAGAGAGAGAGAGCAATCGCATGATCCATCTCACTCAGGAGCACGGGTTCCCATGAACACAAGGAGTATGCTATAGACACCCAATAAAGGAAGCGATGATATTACCTTGATAGCCTTGGTAACAATGACCTTCGAGCATGAATCGGCTGTTTCTGAGAGAGCGAGCGAGCGAGAGAGAGAGAGAGAGAGAGAGAGAGAGAGGCAGGGACAGAGACAGAGAGTGAGAGACAGAGAGTGAGAGACAGAGAGTGAGAGAGATGAGGGGACAGGAAAACGGAAGACAGAGAAAGAGACAGACAGACAGACAGACATAAAACAGACAGACAGACATAAAACAAACAGAGACAGACAGAAACAGACAAGACAGACCGACAGAGACAAACAATGACAGAGAGAGAGAGAGAGAGAGAGGGGGGGGGGCAGGGAAATGGAGAGAGAGAGAGGGGGATAGAGAAACAGAGAGATAGACAGACAGAGACAGACGGACAGAGACAGACAAACTGACAGAACACACAAAGAAGTGGGGTATTGAGGAAGGGGGGGGGGGGGGGGAGCATGCGAAAGAAAAACAGAGACAGATAGACGGACGAACTGACAAAGAAGGAAGAAAACACACACACACACACACACACACACACACACACACACACACACACACACACACACACACAACCTCGAACAACAATCAATTCAGGTAGAGGTACCGACCGTCCTTCTACAAATCTAAAGGAAGTGTCCCGAAAGAACACTGCACGCAATATTTTGTCCACTCGTTCTGTATCTGACGGAGCTTCAGTTCTCCTGATAGGAGATTCTGTCACGAGAGACATCGACCTCCGAAGAATAGCGCCCCGTCAAGAAATTGTGTCCAAAATCCATGTACCAGGTTTGTGTGTTTCTGACCTGACAGAGTGGCTGCAGCACCAACGTGGTTCTCCCAGTCTCAGAACAGTGGCCATACATGTGGGAGTAAATGACTGTAGATCCACAGGAGAAATCACTAAAGAGACATGGTGTGACTTAATACATTTAACTTCTCAGGTATTCCCCAACGCTAGAATCATCCTCAGCTCAATAATACCTGCACGAGGCAAACACCACTTAAATACTGTGATAGAACCATCCAATCTGAACATGCAGAAAGCCTGTGAAATCCTGAACTCGGGCTTCATTGATAACTACCCCACCTTCACAACTAGTACAGGTAAACCCAAACTGGCTCTGTACACCAGTCTTATTTATCCCAGTGAAGCAGGCGCTGCTAGACTTGCACTGAATCTCAGGAAAACCTTTTCCCACTCTCAAGCCTTTGAGTCTAAATCAAAACCAAAAGAACATGTCGCCCCGAGATTTCGTGGTAATACATACCCCAACAACTTTAAAAACAGCAATCGGTATCCACAGAATAGTCTAAGGAATACAGACTCAGATTTTAGTCAGCATAGCAATATCCCACCCCGTGACTGTCCTCCTATGGAATCAATGAATCATTATCCCCCTCTTTTTCACAGAGAAAACCGCTTACCAAAACAAATGTCAAGTACCTCTGCTAGAACGTTCCAGGGCCCATCCTCCCCACCCTTCCCTTCCACACATAACGAAATTCCAACAAGTCAGTCCAGTGAATCCCAATCATATTATCCCCACTACTCTGGAACAAATACAGTTCCCTCACTTCAAGGTGGAAGGATGCATGAACCGATCTTTAGACCCGACATTCCCGTGAACATGACACAAACAGTCCCTGCCATTCCATACGACCATTTTTTGAGAGTGATGGCATACTACATGAATTCTCGCCATATTTATCAGCGCCCATTTCCGTGTTGAGAACACAATGTGTGTGAGTATGCGTGCGCGCGCGCGCGCGCGCGCGCGCGCGTGTGTGTATGTGTGTATGTGTGTGTGTGTGTGTGTGTGTGTGTGTGTGGTGTGTGTGTGTGTTGTGCGTGCGTGCGTGCTCGTGTATATGTGCACGTGCGTGTGTGTATGAATATTGCAGTTGCTGGACTTGAATGGAGCCCATCATTCTTTTGCAGACTCCTCTTTCGATTTGTTGCTGGATTTGTACTGACGTTTTTTTTTTTTTTTTTTTTTTTTTTTTTTAATAATTGCGTAGCGTGTCAAAAGTGACGTGTGCGTGCATATACTTTTTCTTCTAATTACAAGTGTTCTTTTGTATTTTAGGGTATTCTAAATTACTGTTGTTGCGTTGGTTGAACAAAGGCCCGTTTTCTGAAGGTTTTTTTTTTTTTTTTTTTTTTCAATATATACAAGATTTTTTTTCTCCTTTCAGGGAGCAGAAAAAAAAAAAACAACATTTTTTGGCGGACAACCTATCCATATCTGACAAGGGTTTCACGCTTTCTGTTGTGTCCATGGTTTGATCATAGTTTTATATTGTTACCGCTATAGTTTTTTGTTTTTTTTCTTGTGAATATCTTTTTCACCGGCAATTTCTGGACTTACAACTACATGATCTGATGTATTAACTGCCTTTAATTTGCGATCGTAAGAACTGCGTGTAATGCGCCTTTTTTGTTAGTATACGCAGTGCACTTAAATAGTCATCATGTCATCTACTCTAGATACATGGCCTTCAAAAGAGGGACTTCGCATCGGTTATTTAAATATAAACAGTGCCAGAAATAAGACAGATGAAATCGCTGCAACACTTCACAACAATGGTAATAGCTTTCATGTGTTTTGTATAGCAGAGTCTTGGCTAACCGATATGATTCCAGATTCTGATATGTGCATGCCAAATTATGATGCAATCCGATTAGACCCAAAAGCACCTAGAACAACAGGTTTACTTCTTTACCTTGCTAAATCATTAACCTTCAAAAGAAAAGAGTATCTTGAAAAATACAACGTAGAATCCGTCTGGATAGAATTAAATCTTAAACACTGTAAGCCAGTAATGGTAGGATTCCTATACAGAAACCCAGCAGAAAACACTGATTGGTTCGATAGGTTTAATTTAATGATGGATGACGCAATACTGGAATCAAAGGAAATTATTCTTACCCAGCAGAAAACACTGATTGGTTCGATAGGTTTAATTTAATGATGGATGCCGCAATACTGGAATCAAAGGAAATTATTCTTTTTGGAGACTTTAACATAGACTTAACTGTGCCTGGGACTAAATGGAGTCATACTTATGCAATGTATGGGTTGGAACAAATAATCGATCGTCCTACTCGAATCACTGAACAAACGGAAACTCTTATTGATCACATTTACGTCAACACTAAAGATAACATAGTGGAAATGTGTTCTGTACAGACAGGCTGTAGTGACCATTGTTCAGTTTGTCTAACATGGTCAAAGAAAGGTGTCAAAATTCCTAAGTCTGGACATAAGGAAATTTTTTATAGACGCTTCACACATTTTGATAAAGATGCCTTCCTTAATGATTTGCTTCACTCTGAATTAGATTACATTTATCAGATTAGGAACCCTGACGATGCTGTGAACTTTTGGATAAGTACATTCAATTCAGTATATGATAAACACGCACCGTTTGTAAGAAAAAGAGTGAAACATGTCATTAAACCCCCACGGTTAACAAAGGAGATAGACAATGAGATATACAAAAGAGAGCAAATCCTCAAGTCAAAGGATAAAGTGTCGTTCAGAAAACAAAGGAATAAAGTAAATTCCATGAAGAGAAAAGCAAAGAAACAATATTTTCAAAATTTAGTTTCGTCTTCTCAAAATTCAAATTTAATTTGGAAAGCTATCAATCTCTTGACTAACAATAATTCAAGAATGCAAAATCCAATAAAAGAAATATCACCAGAAGACTTCAACTTTCATTTTGCAAATATAACTAAGGATGTTATTGTAAATGATAAAACAAAGTACAATGACCTATGTATGTTAGAAAAATACTGTCGATGTAAAAACATTTCTTCGTGTTTTGACATACCACCATTGTCATTACATGAAGTATTTGATTATTTAACACACTTAAAACAGTCAGGGACAAGGGACTTAGATGGAATTGATGGCAAGATACTAAAAATCGTTTCATTGACCATTGCTGAGACACTCACTTACGTTTATAATTTGTGTATTGATAAAAGCCACTTTCCCTTAAGATTTAAACAAGCAAAAGTTATACCTTTATATAAAAAAGGCGATCCCACCAATCTCTCAAACTATAGACCTATCTCAATATTATCCCTGTTGTTTAAACCACTCGAAAAACATGTTCAAACACACCTATATTCTCATCTTAAATATTACGATCTGATTCATGAAAATCAATCAGGTTTTCGAGAAAATGACTCTTGTCACACTGCTCTTGTACAACTTATCGATAGATGTCTTACGAATATTAACAATAATGACCTTTTTGGAATTCTTTCTGTAGATTATGCAAAAGCGTTTGACGTTATAAAACACTCCCTTCTAATAAAAAAGCTTATGTGTTACAAAGTATCGAATACAGCCTTAAAATTCTTTACCTCGTTTCTCACTGATCGTCAACAGCTTGTTGAAATCAACTCCAAAAAGTCAAAGTTACTCCCTTTACAATTTGGTGTCCCTCAGGGGTCAGTATTGGGACCCCTACTCTTTTCTATTTATATAAATGACTTACCATTGTTTATAGAATGTTGTTGTGAAATGTTTGCTGATGATACCTCATTACAATCTCACAGTAGTAACCCTACTGAACTGGTAAATAACCTGCAGAAAAATATCAACAAGCTAATTACATGGACAGAAATGAATCATATGTCCCTCAATGCTAGTAAAACCAAATGCAAGTATGTCACTACACGCCAGAAACGACAGAAAATGACATCCTCATTTGCGCCATTACATGCCCAAGGACAAAAGATTGAAGAGGTTACATCGCATAAAGTTTTAGGTGTTATCATTGACAACGATTTATCTCGGTCTTACCACATTGCGGATCTTGGAAAACGTATTTCTAAGAGAATATATCAACTTTCAAAGACAAAAAAAATTCTAAATCTTCACTCCAGAAAGATATTCTTTCATGCGCACATTCTTTCTCTTATCAATTATGCATCCACGTTATGGGATAATGCCAGTGAAACTAATCTGAAACTAGTAAGTCGTCTGCATAAAAGGGCCATTAAATTAATTCAGTTGAAATCCAATACCTTGACAAAGAGTGATTACAAAACTTTAAATATTCTTCCATTTAAAGACAGACTCTACTTCAACAAATGCTTGAGAATGAATGGATCAGCCCCGAAGATAATCTTTGAAAGCTTTGTCTTCAATAGTTACAGACATACACATAAACTGTCTCTTCCCAGACCTCGATGTAATCTTTATAAATCAAGTTTTCTGTACTCTGGAGGGACCGCATGGAATAATTTGCCTTCCTCCATAAAATCATGTCGCTCAAAATATACATTTAAAAAAGCACTAAAAATGCATTTGATAGAAACTCTGCGCATCAACTGAAGTCATTTCCTTTAATTCAATCCCCTTATACCCATCTCTCTCTCTCTCTCTCTCTCTCTCTCTCTCTCTCTCTCTCTCTCTCTGTGCTTGAACTTGAAGTTCCAACAATAGTTTCATTATTGTTTCGGATTTCATATGAGAGTTATGTACTTGCATGAAAGAAATTGTGTGTTTTAAAAATGTTTTTTGAGCTTGTAGTTATATGTTCAGTTAGTTTCTTTCTTGTTTATGAGGGCAGGATGTAAAAAAAGCTGGAAAGCTTATTCTTTAACCCTCAATAAAGATAATTTTTTGACTTGACTTCACACACACACACACACACACACACACACACACACACACACACACACACACAACACACACTGACTGACTGAAACCAATTTATTGTCAGATTAACTCAAGGTTGTACTCACACACACACACACACACACACACACACACACACACACACACACACACACACACAGAGAACACACACACACACACACACACACACACACACACACACACACAAAACACACACTCATACAGAGAGAGAGAGAGAGAGGGGGGGGAGAGTTAGATAGACAGGCAGACCGACAGACACAGACAGACACACACAGGTAGACAGACACAGACCGAAAGGACCGACACAGACAGATAATCAACAATCACGCAGACGGAGTGAAACAACCCCATCCAACACACACACACACACACACACACACACACACACACACACACACACACACACACACACACACACAAAATGCACCCGATCCCCTCCACAGATCTTCCCCCGGTTGTTCCCAAGTGCCCGCTGTCGATGTTCTCCGGCAGTCTCGAAGGGTGGGCCTTTATCTGGACACCCAGCTAATCCAGCTCCGAGGGCCCGCCCGCTGACCTCCTTGACAACTCTGCCACGTTCTGTCTCCCCCCCCCCCCCCACCCCCCCATCCTCTCCCCGCCCCCCCCCCCCCCCCCCCCACCCGCACCACACATGAGAATCTGAGAAAGAAAGAAGGAGGGGGGAAGAGAGAGAGAGAGAGAGAGAGAGAGAGAGAGAGAGAGAGAGGAGACAGACAGACAGACAGACAGACAGGCGCACTGGCAGACACACAGACAAACAGAGGGGCTGACAGAGTGACAGCAAAAGACAGACAGACAGACAGACAGACGTCGGCGAGCCGTGTCGACGCCAGGTAGGTCAAATGTGATCGCCGGTCCCGCCCCCCCTGTGGTGTCGATTTATTGAACGCCTCGTCAGTAAGCGACTGAGACCCTCACCACAAAAAGCACCAATGTCACCTAGGTTAAAAAAAAAAAATCCGTGTGTGTGTGTGTGTGTGTGTGTGTGTGTGTGTGTGTGTGTGTGTGTGTGTGTGTGTGTCCGTGATATAAAAAAAGGATAAAAAAAAGAAACAACGGGCTTTTCCCGTCGTAGTGCCTAGCCTGCGCACAGGCTGAGACATTCACAACCCTCACCGCCCGGCAGTCTAGGCAACGGCTCGATGCGTTCTTGCAACGGCCCTGGGAGGTAGGTAGGTAGGGTAGTTTGGCTTGTGGGAAACAAACAAGATGGCGGCCATTGTCGTCCTGATCCCCTCCCCCCCCCCCCCCCCTCACCCCCTACCCCAACACCCGTTCCCACCCCACCCACCTTTTTCTTTTCATGTTCATAAGGGTATTTTTTGGTTTTGTGTGTGTGTGTGTGTGTGTGTGTGTGTGTGTGTGTGTGTGTGTGTGTGTGTGTGTGTGTGTGTGTGCTTTTTCTTCTTTTTTTTTATTTGTCCAAGCTTCAAAGAACACCACTGTCTAATTTTTTTTTAGTTACACACGTCCATTTCGATCGTATTATCGTGTTACATCGTTCAATATTAAGGAAACGAGAAACGACAGCACGCTCTCTCTCTCTCTCTCTCTCTCTCTCTCTCTCTCTCTCTCTCTCTCTCTCTCTCTCTCTTTAAGACAAGACATGGCAAGATTTTAACGTAATGTTATTCTGTGTATGTCCGTCCCCCTTGTAAGGGGCTATGGCCTTCATAAATAAAACCTTGTCTTGTATTGCCTTCTCTCTCTCTCTCTCTCTCTCTCTCTCTCTCTCTCTCTCTCTCTCTCTCTCTCTCTGACAAAAAGTTTAGCACCGAGGAACGTCGTGGCCCGGACAAGCGGAACGCTTTTGCTGCACTTTACTAAAACACTGTCTGGGAGACAACTAGTGATTTAAGTTTTGAAAGCGATCTGATTTTGGAGTTAGCGATGTGTTGCGTCACTCCCACGTGCTCAGAACCGCCCTCGTCTGTTGAAGTCCACTGGCTGACGCTGCCATGCAAGACAAGTTCGTTAGAGAGGTTCCGCCGAGCTGGGAAGGGGTGCAGATTCACTGGAAGAATTATCTTACAAAGACGCGTTCCGTGGAGGCGAGATGGCGAGAATTGTCGCTCGCTTGACGAGTGAGAGTGCTGATCTTTCGTACCACACCCTTGCGGTGAGTGGTGTGGGTGGGTGGGTTGGGGGGGGGGGAGGGGGGAGGGGGTCTAGGGAAAAAAAAAGCTAGAATTCGTAGGACGGTTTTTGGAGACTCGCACGCCAGGACCAAACGGCCGACAGTCATAACGTCCTGTCATTGGTGCACGAAAAGTATTCACGTCCTGTCATTGGTGCACGAAAAGTATTCACGTTCTGTCATTGGTGCACGAAAAGTATTCACGTCCTGTCATTGGTGCACGAAAAGTATTCACGTCCTGTCATTGGTGCACGAAAAGTATTGACGTCCTGTCATTGGTGCACGAAAAGTATTCACGTCCTGTCATTGGTGCACGAAAAGTATTGACGTCCTGTCATTGGTGCACGAAAAGTATTACGTTCTGTGGTTGGTGCAGCAAACGGGAGAGACGCTGATCCTGCAAGAAGAAGAAGAAGAAGAAGAAGAAGAAGGAGAAGAAGGAGAAGAAGAAGAAGAAGGAGAAGA
>CM065748.1:2485949-2518449 GCA_033310375.1 Conus canariensis | reverse complement strand
GTTTTGACCTAGATCGCACGCAGCACTACACACCGGAAAAAAAAAAGAAGAAAAAACAAGAAGAAAAAAACCCGATGTTCATCGACTCTCCTCAAAGCAGGACGTTTTGAATCTTAACGGCACATAATTTTACACAAACAACCCCAAAGTTTCGAACAGCATTTTCCAAGTCAACGAGAAGACACAGACGTGAGCAGTGTTGGAAGCAGACGACATTGCCATACAGTACAAATCCTCACGGAAATTCACAACAGCCTGCGAGTCGTCTGCCGGCGGGCCGGGCCGTTACTAGCAGTGTGTCGGCGTGTGAATTGACGGTCGGGGGGCCACCGCTGGAGGGCGAAGCAGACGACACACACAATACCACTGGGACACGCAGACGACAACTCGAGGACACGCGAGCGGGGAGGGGGAGAACAGAGAGAGGTGGTAGAATGGTTACAGCGCTGTGCGAACATGGTGGTCTCAAAACGAGATGAATGAAGGCGGAAATCGAAGCACATTTTGAAAAGGAAAGATATCATTTTCGCAGACAAACAGATTACAGGACAAAACACGATGCATTTCGACCACTTGGGTCTTCTTCAGGCAAAAACACACAACATTTAGGACAATGAAAACGAAGACTAAGCGATTCGGATTAATGATGCTGAATCAGAATAATATCATTACTTGAAGCGAAGGACGTCTTTTCCCTTTATTGATGGAGACAGGAGAAGACAACCCAACTACCTCCGCCTTTCCCCCCAGGCAGGCAATCTTCCTCTCTGTCTCTCCCCACTGCAGACTTCTTCTTGTGAAGGTTCATACAGTTAAGGTTAGCTCATAACTCAACATTATAACCAGTAAACAAGTGGGATATTTTTTGCTCCCATAAGAAAACCTAACACAGAGTAATTTTTATTCAAGTCTGGCACAGCCTTTTAAACTTGAATAAAGTCAGACAAATACATAGACGAACAATCTAATAGTGGGGAAAAAAAAACAAGCGCAGGCCAACAACTGAACTGTCTTCATAGTAATCACTTGGCAAAGATTTGGACTTAAGGAGGAGGGGGGGGGGGGTGAAGATGGAGAAACTGGGAACATGAAATCAAGAAAATATGTTATAGATATGAAAACTCTTCACTAGCTGCATAAGGGAACCATCACAATCCCTTTTGAAGGCAGATATATTTGTATTGCCTGCTCCGAGGCCTTTCGTCCGCTGGGTCAGAACTCATCCGGGAGACACGGCTGGTTGTGTCTGCGCTCCTGGCGTCAAATAGAGACACACCACAGTCAATAATACTGTGGTGTTCTCACCACCAAGGGTGCAAAAAAGAATCCAACAGCACCCCCAAAGCAGCCAGCGAAGAGTAGTAAATGAAACCAAACGAAAGTGTGGGGAGGAAAAAAGTTGCTGAAAAACTAAAGACATTATGCAAATAGTATAAAATGTAGGGGACAATCTTTGAGCCTACGCTTGAGGATCCACCCAAAGATGCAAGGGAGATCAAAAGACAAACACACAGACGGACAGAAACAAATACAAATAACCTCAATTTAATCAAAACAAAATCGGAAATGAAATAGGGCAGGGAACAGTAAACGATAAACAGTAAACAAGTGGGATATTTTTTGCTCCCATAAGAAAACCTAACACAGAGTAACTTTTATTCAAGACTGGCACAGCCTTTTAAACTTGAATAAAGTCAGACAAATACATAGACGAACAATCTAATAGTGGGGGAAAAAAAACAAGCGCAGGCCAACAACTGAACTGTCTTCATAGTAAAGACTTGGCAAAGATTTGGACTTAAGGAGGGGGGGGGAGGGGGGGGGTGAAGATGGAGAAACTGGGAACATGAAATCAAGAAAATATGTTACAGATATGAAAACTCTTCGCTAGCTGCATAAGGGAACCATCGCAATCCCTTTGAAGGCAGATATATTTGTATTGCCTGCTCCGAGGCCTTTCGTCCGCTGGGTCGGAACTCATCAGGGAGACACGGCTGGTTGTGTCTGCGCTCCTGGCGTCAAATAGAGACACACCACAGTCAATAATACTGTGGTGTTCTCACCACCAAGGGTGCAAAAAAGAATCCAATAGCACCCCCAAAGCAGCCAGCGAAGAGTAGTAAATGAAACCAAACGAAAGTTTGGGGAGGAAAAAGTTGCTGAAAAACTAAAGACATTATGCAAATAGTATAAAATGTAGGGGAAAATCTGCCTTCAAAAGGGATTGCGATGGTTCCCTTATGCAGCTAGTGAAGAGTTTTCATATCTGTAACATATTTTCTTGATTTCATGTTCCCAGTTTCTCCATCTTCACCCCCCCCCCCCCCTCCTTAAGTCCAAATCTTTGCCAAGTGATTACTATGAAGACAGTTCAGTTGTTGGCCTGCGCTTGTTTTTTCCCCACTATTAGATTGTTCGTCTATGTATTTGTCTGACTTTATTCAAGTTTAAAAGGCTGTGCCAGACTTGAATAAAAGTTACTCTGTGTTAGGTTTTCTTATGGGAGCAAAAAATATCCCACTTGTTTACTGTTTATCGTTTACTGTTCCCTGCCTCATTTCATTTCCGATCAAGATTATAGTTAGAGAGATAACGTTATTTAGAGCCCAGCTGATCACAAAGGGCCATATCAGAAAGGATCGGCCTGATCAGCCATCTTTGTACACACACCACCACCTAGTGATAGCAGAAGTCGGGGTCATTTTCGCCCGCAAAGGACAAACAACACCACCTCGCTGAAGTCAACTATCAGGGTTGGGATTACATTAGGTCAGGGTTTGGGTCAAGGTTAAGGCCAGGGTCATGCGCTGTGGAGCGGATGAGTCTTCCGGTTTTCAAGTCTAACCAAAGCTCCCATTCCTAACGCATAAACACGCCACCGACTAAGGATACGGCCCGAATTAAAAAACAAACAAACAAACAAACAAACTCGGAATATCTGAAACGGAAAGAAGGAGCGTGACATTTGCCTGCAAAGATCTGTTGGTTGGCAAGTGTAGGCCTACTATTCTTGACATCATTATTGATAACATCGTCATTATTCCCATATCAGTGGCAACATGGCATGAGCATTAAGAAGGTTGTTAGGGGGCTGCGACAGACCCAAGAACAATGACGTGACAATGAATATTCATTGCATATGACTGACAGACACATTAACAATAGTATTGCTGCTATCTGAATGCTCACTACAACATTTCAGAGACAGACAAATGAACAAAAATGTTGCTACCATTTAAATGTTCATTACATCGTTTCAGTTACAGACAAATGGACATTGATGTCCCTGTTATCGGAGAGAAAAAGATACACCCGAAGATGCGAGTACGACCATGAGAAGGACTGTTCACGCTACCGAACCAACCAGCTGGGAGCAGTCCTGCACTGTGTTCACATAGGATGCAGGCACGCGCAGAGCATTCCGTTAAGACGTCAAGGGACGTAACTGCATTCTGGCAGATGCTGTTGTGTAACGGCCGCTGGGCGTGACACGACAGAACCTCCACAGAAGCGTCCCTATGGCTGTACAAGCCCATGACTGCAGGGCCACCGGCGGAAAACGCCACCGTCAAGCAACTGCCGTGTGTTTCCCGCAGCCTCACTCGTTGCTGTTCCACTGACAGGGGAAGACAGTACAACTCCAGACACGACAGTTTAGAGACAAGCGCATGAACAACGCTGTAGCTGCTTTCTGTGTGTTCATCACGGCATTTCAGTGACACACACACACATGGTTCCCTCTGTGTTCATCACGGCATTACAGTGACACACACACATGGTTCCCTCTGTGTTCATCACGGCATTACAGTGACACACACACATGGTTCCCTCTGTGTTCATCACGGCATTTCAGTGACACACACACATGGTTCCCTCTGTGTTCATCACGGCATTACAGTGACACACACACATGGTTCCCTCTGTGTTCATCACGGCATTTCAGTGACACACACACATGGTTCCCTCTGTGTTCATCACGGCATTACAGTGACACACACACATGGTTCCCTCTGTGTTCATCACGGCATTACAGTGACACACACACATGGTTCCCTCTGTGTTCATCACGGCATTTCAGTGACACACACACATGGTTCCCTCTGTGTTCATCACGGCATTACAGTGACACACACACACATGGTTCCCTCTGTGTTCATCACGGCATTTCAGTGACACACACACATGGTTCCCTCTGTGTTCATCACGGCATTACAGTGACACACACACACACATGGTTCCCTCTGTGTTCATCACGGCATTACAGTGACACACACATGGTTCCCTCTGTGTTCATCACGGCATTACAGTGACACACACACATGGTTCCCTCTGTGTTCATCACGGCATTTCAGTGACACACACACATGGTTCCCTCTGTGTTCATCACGGCATTACAGTGACACACACACATGGTTCCTCTGTGTTCATCACGGCATTACAGTGACACACACAATGGTTCCCTCTGTGTTCATCACGGCATTACAGTGACACACACACACATGGTTCCCTCTGTGTTCATCACGGCATTACAGTGACACACACACATGGTTCCCTCTGTGTTCATCACGGCATTACAGTGACACACACACATGGTTCCCTCTGTGTTCATCACGGCATTACAGTGACACACACACATGGTTCCCTCTGTGTTCATCACGGCATTACAGTGACACACACATGGTTCCCTCTGTGTTCATCACGGCATTACAGTGACACACACACATGGTTCCCTCTGTGTTCATCACGGCATTTCAGTGACACACACATGGTTCCCTCTGTGTTCATCACGGCATTTCAGTGACACACACACACATGGTTCCCTCTGTGTTCATCACGGCATTACAGTGACACACACACATGGTTCCCTCTGTGTTCATCACGGTATTTCAGTGACACACACACATGGTTCCCTCTGTGTTCATCACGGCATTACAGTGACACACACACATGGTTCCCTCTGTGTTCATCACGGCATTACAGTGACACACACACATGGTTCCCTCTGTGTTCATCACGGCATTTCAGTGACACACACACATGGTTCCCTCTGTGTTCATCACGGCATTTCAGTGACACACACACATGGTTCCCTCTGTGTTCATCACGGCATTACAGTGACACACACACATGGTTCCCTCTGTGTTCATCACGGCATTTCAGTGACACACACACATGGTTCCCTCTGTGTTCATCACGGCATTACAGTGACACACACACACATGGTTCCCTCTGTGTTCATCACGGCATTACAGTGACACACACATGGTTCCCTCTGTGTTCATCACGGCATTACAGTGACACACACACATGGTTCCCTCTGTGTTCATCACGGCATTACAGTGACACACACACACATGGTTCCCTCTGTGTTCATCACGGCATTACAGTGACACACACACATGGTTCCCTCTGTGTTCATCACGGCATTACAGTGACACACACACACATGGTTCCCTCTGTGTTCATCACGGCATTACAGTGACACACACACATGGTTCCCTCTGTGTTCATCACGGCATTACAGTGACACACACACACATGGTTCCCTCTGTGTTCATCACGGCATTACAGTGACACACACACATGGTTCCCTCTGTGTTCATCACGGCATTTCAGTGACACACACATGGTTCCCTCTGTGTTCATCACGGCATTACAGTGACACACACACATGGTTCCCTCTGTGTTCATCACGGCATTTCAGTGACACACACACATGGTTCCCTCTGTGTTCATCACGGCATTACAGTGACACACACACACATGGTTCCCTCTGTGTTCATCACGGCATTACAGTGACACACACACATGGTTCCCTCTGTGTTCATCACGGCATTACAGTGACACACCACACATGGTTCCCTCTGTGTTCATCACGGCATTACAGTGACACACACACATGGTTCCCTCTGTGTTCATCACGGCATTACAGTGACACACAACATGGTTCCCTCTGTGTTCATCACGGCATTACAGTGACACACACACATGGTTCCCTCTGTGTTCATCACGGCATTACAGTGACACACACACATGGTTCCCTCTGTGTTCATCACGGCATTTCAGTGACACACACACATGGTTCCCTCTGTGTTCATCACGGCATTTCAGTGACACACACACATGGTTCCCTCTGTGTTCATCACGGCATTTCAGTGACACACACACACATGGTTCCCTCTGTGTTCATCACGGCATTACAGTGACACACACACATGGTTCCCTCTGTGTTCATCACGGCATTTCAGTGACACACACACATGGTTCCCTCTGTGTTCATCACGGCATTTCAGTGACACACACACACATGGTTCCCTCTGTGTTCATCACGGCATTACAGTGACACACACACATGGTTCCCTCTGTGTTCATCACGGCATTTCAGTGACACACACACATGGTTCCCTCTGTGTTCATCACGGCATTACAGTGACACACACACATGGATAACGAATGCATGGCGGAGTTCATCTCTTCATGTTTCCCTCTGCGTTCAGGATATTTTTCTTGGGTCGACAGCTCGCGCAACGACGACACGGATTAGCGGATCCTCATCTGTCCGCGGGATCAAGGTGAATGGTTGGTGTGTCCTGTTGTATTTCAAAAATTCAAAAAAGACTGCGTTGTTTTCTTTTTTTTTAACCATTTCATAATTCCAGGTTTTTTTTTTTAGAATTATTTATCACGAGAAGAACTATTCTTTAATAATATTTTTAATCAACTAACCCCTCTTTACCTCTGATCTTCGAACACACACACACACACACACACACACACACACACACACACACACACACACACACACACACACACACACACAGAGGTTTTTTTTTTTAGGTTATAAGATATACCAGGAATTCAAGAAATGGATGGATCGTGGAATCATTCTGGGCCCTTGTTTCCGCCTTCAGTGTCCTGTGACGACGTCCTGATAGTAAAAAGTTCATAACACTTTGCTAAAAACATGAAGAGGACGCCATGAGAATGCAGAAAGTAGGCCAGCAGGGGCAGTGGACTATGTGGGAGAACCTTCTTCTGCGTACGCAGGCTGATACTCCTGCGGACACTCCCTATATGGACAGGCAAGTATAAATCCTATCTACCCAACAAAGGGAGTGGAGTTTTGTGTGTATGATCGTTTTTTTTTTATCCCGCCATTAAGGCAGCCATACTCCATCTTCGGGGAAGGTGCATGCTATGTGTAACATGTCATCCGTACCAACGGCCAAACTGGCCTTCTCTTCCGAAAGTTAGTGATGGGATTTGACGTGTGTGCAAGATGTTGTGCGTGCGTTCACACACGGAACCTCGGTTTATAGTCTCATTCGGACTGTATGGGGAACGGAGTCAGAATTAATGTTAACTCCGAGGGAAAAATCCCCCTGTACCGAAACGGCCCGGCGGAGATTCGAACCCGCAACCCTTGGATTACGAATCCGGCGCTCTGCCAACTGAGCTATAACCCCCCCCCCCCCCCCCCCCCCCCCCACCCCCTCCGCGAGAACTACTACAACGATGTCTCCCCTGGAATGATGCGACGAGTACGGACGGAAAGTAAGATCCTCCAGGGGAACGTGTCTGAGAGTGTTCAGTTTTAAAACTAGATTATTTCTTTATTAAAATTCACCTCCAGCCTCTCTCTTTCTAGTGGTGTAAGGAACAACTCTTCGCTACTAGTTCTCGACAGAAACTTTTGATTTTTTTTTTTTCGGAATGATTAAAACGACTCGAAAGTGGCTCCGGAGTAATTACCTTTAGCACGTTGAAAGGCTTGCGCCGTGAATTGTTCCGAGTGACAGACAGTCAGAGATGGGTTCAAACATGAAATGATGGTAAGAGCAACAAACAAACTGACACAAGCGAAGTGTAGTGTCACACGCAAAGCTTTATTTTGGGATAATAAGATTAAAATGTACACAATATTTACATTTTGAACTGTAAACAAGCAGGGTAACTCTTGTTCCCAGGATGAAATAAATACACAGCCCACAGCTCCAAACGACTGCTGCTTACGACACCGAATCGCGTAGCAGGTAGGCTTCACAGAGCACACAAACAAACACACGGACGAACAGTTACAAATGCAGGTAATACTAATGAAAGGAAGCCTTAAATGAGGCAGGGAACAGTGAACAATTGATAGTAAACAAGTACGGTAACTCTTGCTCCCATGATGTTTACAATCTGATAAAGAAATGAAGTCTGGAGTCTCTTGGCCTGTCTGAACATCCTTTTATCTCACTGTAAAGGGACAGCCTAAAATGTCACGTGATCTCAGTGGAAGTCCAGCGAGGTCCCAAGGAATTATCGTGTTTTGGAGTTGCCCGGGGGGAGGGGTTCACAGATTTGTCTCCTGGTAAGGTAATGTTGCTTATAGCCCAGCCAACCGCAAAGGGCAATATCAGGGCTGTCACCGCGTTGAAGTCAACTTACAAGTCATTGTTAAAAAAATAAAATTCCTCAACCCTTTAAAACACGCCTGAAATTCTGTTAAACATCTTTCCTCTGTAAAATATTAGATCACATGAAAAATGTTCATCTCTTTCAGAAATTCAAAGATCACGTCAGGTGGGACATCTCTGAACAAAGTTTTCATGGAGTCTGCTGTAAAATGTTTGTGTCTCACATCGTGCAAGTCCCAACATGCTAACAGAATATGTTTCACTGTGAGTGGTACATGACATGGAATGCACCACAGACCTTCTTCACCTTTTAAAAGATAGGAATGGGTGTTAAAGGATCTCTCTCCTGTTTGGTGACGTCACCACTAGACGTTGACCTGCCGGTCATTCCACTGACCGCTTGGCCACTTAGTAGCACGGGGCTTGTGTTCACGTTCTGGGCCATTTGATGTGGATCTTCTACAATCCCTGGCTCTATGCAGGTTACAGAACCTGCTGTTGGCAGTTTCAGTTTCAGTTTTATCAATGAGGTGTCACTGCTTGCGGACTAGTTAATATACGCTACACTACCACACATCCGCTAAGTTTTGAGACCACACTGCGCATGATTTGAAGCTGATGGATAAATGAATTAATGACTAAGACGAGAACAGAGGGTCTGGTGGCTACGACTTAGCAGATGTCTGACCTACGCATTAGCCCAACGCGCTGGTCAGACCTTGAGTAACCTACCTAATGTTGGTTGTGCCATTACTATCATTGTATGTGTGTGTGGTGAGTGTACACGTGTGTGCGGGGGGAGGGGGGCACGGGTCCATGTGCGTGTGTGCCAGTGTATACAGTGCGCGAGCGCATGTGCGTGCGTGTGTGTGTGTGCGTACGTGTGTGTGTGTGTGTGTGTGTGTGTGTGTGTGTGTGTGTGTGTGTGTGATATGTGTGTATGCATTTGTGTATGCGTGTACATATGTGTGTGTATCTATGTATGTGAGTGTGTGTGTATGCGCGTGTGTGTGTGTGAGTGTGCTCTCGCGCTTGTGTGCATGTGTGTGTGCGTGTGTATGTGTGTGTGTTTGTGCGTGCGCGCGCGTGTGCATGTGTGTGTGTGTGTGTTGTGTGTGTGTGTGTGCGCGTGTGTATGTGTGTGTGTTTGTGCACGCTCGCGCATGAGCATGTGTGTGCATGTGTGTGTGTGTGTGTGTGTGTGCGCGCGCGTGTACATGTGTGTGTGTATATATATATATGTGTGTGCGCATGTGTGTGTATCTATGTGAGTGTGAGTGTGTATGCGTGTATGTGTGTGTGTGCGCGCGTGCTTGCGCGCGTGTGCATGTGTGTGTGTGTGTTTGTGAGCGCGCGCACGTGTGTATGTGTGTGTGTGGTGTGTATGTGTGTGTGTGGTGTGTGTGTGTGTGTGTGTGCATGTGTGTGTGTGCGTGTATTTGTGCACGCACGCGCGCGTGCATGTGTGTGTGTATGCATGTGTGTGTGTGTGTGCGCGCGCGCGTGTGCATATGTGTGTGCGTGTGTGTGTGTTTGTATGTGTGTGTGTGTGTGTGTGTGTGTGTGTGCCGCGCGCGCGCGCACGCGCGCGGAGGTGAGTGATTAGAATTCCTGACGGACGAGTCCTCACACTTGCCCTGTGGAACTCTCAGCAAAGTGGGCAAAGTGGACGGTGTCAGCCGGCACCAGTGAGACTTGCCTACATGTATCCCCTTTGATGTTCCGGCCCCACACTTCACTGGGGGTGCCTTCATATCGTTCCATCCCGTCTCCTTTCCATCACCCCCTCCCCCTTCCCCTCCTCCTCCTCACGTGGTTCCAAGGGGTGGGTGAGGAGGGAAGTGAGGAGGGAGGGGGTGTGGAAAGGTCATGACTGCTTGGGGAATTTATAGCAAGGTTTAAAAACAGTGTATTTGAAAGTGACAGATAATAATCCTGTCAGGGGTTCATTTTTTATTTAACTGCACGAGCCGTCTGCCACCTTGATTAACGTTTTTTTTTTCATTATTATTTTTTTTAACGTTTTTCGTTGGCAGCATCACGTTAACAGATGTTGCGAGGGCGTTTCACCGTTTGTCAGATAATTTGAAGCTGGTGATTTATTTTAATTGCCATTTCTTTTAACAGTCATATTTTTGCCGGACATAAGTTTTAATCACTGTACAGCAGAGTATACTGTTTGAAAGCATACGACAGCTAAGACTGAACTGATTATGAACATTCTCTTCATGAAGACCTAACAATGTGCTTCTTTCCATTAATGAACATTCCCTTCATTAAGACCTAACAATGTGCTTCTTTCCATATAATGAACATTCCCTTCATTAAGACCTAACAATGTGCTTCTTTCCATATATACGAACATTCTCTTCATTAAGACCTAACAATGTGCTTCTTTCCATATAATGAACATTCTCTTCATGGAGACCTAACAATGTGCTTCTTTCCATATAATGAACATTCTCTTCATGAAGACCTAACAATGTGCTTCTTTCCATATAATGAACATTCCCTTCATTAAGACCTAACAATGTGCTTCTTTCCATATATATGAACATTCCCTTCATTAAGACCTAACAATGTGCTTCTTTCCATATAATGAACATTCCCTTCATTAAGACCTAACAATGTGCTTCTTTCCATATATATGAACATTCTCTTCATTAAGACCTAACAATGTGCTTCCTTCCATATAATGAACATTCCCTTCATTAAGACCTAACAATGTGCTTCTTTCCATATAATGAACATTCCCTTCATTAAGACCTAACAATGTGCTTCTTTCCATATATACGAACATTCTCTTCATTAAGACCTAACAATGTGCTTCTTTCCATATAATGAACATTCTCTTCATGGAGACCTAACAATGTGCTTCTTTCCATATAATGAACATTCTCTTCATGAAGACCTAACAATGTGCTTCTTTCCATATATATGAACATTCTCTTCATTAAGACCTAACAATGTGCTTCTTTCCATATATATGAACATTCCCTTCATTAAGACCTAACAATGTGCTTCTTTCCATATATAGCAACATTCTCTTCATCAAGAGTTAACAATGTACTTCTTTTCATATATATGAACATTCTCTTCATTACAACCTAACAATGTACATCTTTCCATATATATGAACATTCTCTTCATCAAGACCTAACAATGTACTTCCTTCCATGAATATTAACATTCTCTTCAGTAAGACCTAATGATGTGCTTCTTTCCATATATATGAGCGTTCTCTTCATCAAGACCTAACAATGTACTTCTTTCCATGAATATTAACATTCTCTTCATGAAGACTTAACAATGTGCTTCTTTCAACTGACCATATAAAATTAAAAAAAAACAGAACATATCGTTTTAATGAATATTTGATGTCCATTTTCACATTTACACAGAACTGAACCCAAGTCTGATGTCTTGAACTTTGAACGGTACACAGAAAAGACAGGCATAGAGCGTGGCCATCCCACGTCAGCTGCGGGAAAGTGGAATTCATGGTCTCCAAAAGAACTGTTGTGCTGCGTTGGCCACAACAGTAGAAACTCCGTGGATGTCCACTAACTGGCTGAACTCGTATTTTAAGTTAGTTTCAAAGTGAAATGACTGAAGGCGGAAAATGACACACATTTTAAAGAGAATTGTTAGAGACTCCCCAAGACAATCTCGACAAAGAAATTGCAAGACAAAACACGACGCGTTTCGACCTCTTAGGTCTTCTTCAGGTAAAACAATCAACATTCAGGAAAATGAAAACGAAGAACGAGCAATCACTTATCATATCATATTCGGCACAAGATGGGTGTTGAGTGAAAACGAGGCCGTTGGGAAAGGGGCCTTGGGACTTACAATAATAATGATGGCAATGATGATAATAATGGTGACTATAGTAATAATAGGCATGATAGAGATGATGTTAACAGTATTTATAAATACCAAACGGAAGATAACTAGCACTTTGGGTGACAATATGACGATGATAGTCAGAATGGCCGAATAACGATCACACACACACCACACACAACACTAAAAGTGAACGCCCATCTTGCGCTGGATTGGATGAAGATAAGTGATTGCTCGTTCATTTTCATTGAACTGAGTGTTGTGTGTCTTGCCTGAAGAAGACCTAAGAGGTCGAAACGCGTCGTGTTATGTCTTGTGATTGGTTTGTCTGCGTTTTTCGGCGGAGCGTTATCAATTATTTTTTCAAATCTAAAAATGGACGTGAAGCGAAATAAGGAACAATGAAAAGTCGCATACAGCGATCACAAATGCACATTTAAAATCGATGACGTAAAGCGAAATACAAGACAACGAAGGGTAGTAGTTAGTATGAATCAAAGTTAGTTTCAAAGCGAGGCGACTGCAGGCGGAAACTGAAACTAATTTTAGAAAGAATTGTTAGTGATTCCACAAGACAATGTAGACAAGCAGATTACAAGACAAAACACGACTCGTATTTCAAATCCAGAACCGGGTCAGGGCATTTCGTGAGGGGGCGGTGGATGAGCGGTTTTCCAAATGTTTCAGGGGTCGATTGGAAAGATCTTGATGATCAGAGGGTGGGTGGGGGTGAGGGAGGGGTAAGAAATGGAGGAGAGGGAGCGAGAAAGAAAGAGGAGAGTGACAGGGGGGGGGGGGGGGGGGGGAGAGATAAATGGAAGGGAAAGTTAGCGTTTACTATCCAACTAAACTACATGCAGACTGAATAATGATAAGAATAAGAAGAGAAGATTTAGCACTACTACTACTGCTACTACTACTACTACTACTACTACTACTACTACTACTACTACTACTACTACTACTATCACTACCACTACTACTATTAGTAATAGTAGTAGTAATATCAGCAGCAGCAGAAGCAGTAGTAGTAGTAGTAGTGATGGTGGTGGTAGTGGTAATATGTAGTAGTAGTAGTAGTAGTAGTAGTAGTAGTAGTAGTAGTAGTAGTAGTTGTTGTTGTTGTTGTTGTTGTTGTTGTTATGATACACGATACAAGATATTTCATTTGTCCTCATAGAATACAAGGAAAATTTGTTTGTGGTGCCATCATCAAAATTCACATTTTACAACAAATTATAAACAAGTATATCATTATAGCATTAGTATTACTATTATTGACGTTGTTGTTGTTTTTATCATCATCATCATCATCATCATCATCATCATCATCAACATCATCATCATCATCATCATCGTTGTGATTATTACTGTGAGAGAATGAATCAACTCACATTACATGTGGATGTGGCGCATCTTGTTTCCTTTCGACAAGAATGATACACCATAGCCATGCTGCAACTGACCACCCACAAAGCCATGACGCAAATGTTTCCACCCCTAGATACAAACTGATGGCCAGCAACACTGACCATACGTTTAAACTTGATCAATCGACAGATTCTCTCTCTCTCTCTCTCTCTCTCTCTCTCTCTCTCTCTCTCTCTCTCTCTCTCTCCTTACAATGAAGATTCTGTTTTCATGAAAGACGCATCAGCGCAGCATGATCACAATGTTTTTGGTCCTCAGACAGCATAGATAACAACCACCTCAAGAAAGTCACAACAAATCCGGTCTACTCACAAGAAAAGCCAAACGTTAGAAAACTGACGTGCGTTGAACATTATCTGTCAGGCATGGAATTCACTGAATTTGCCGAGATATTATTTCATATAGAAGAGGAAAAAGAAGGAACGATCAAACCAAACCAAACCAAACAATTTCTTTTTTTTCCTCTCCATTGTTTATAAAAAGAAAAAAATGTCGATGAGACTGATTATCTCCCGATTCTGGCATCCTAGATGGAAGCTGATGACAGGGGTGTCATTATGACTGATGACAGGGGAGTTACTATGACTGATGACAGGGGTGTCATTATGACTGATGACAGGGGTGTCATTATGACTGATGACAGGGGAGTTACTATGACTGATGACAGGGAGTTATGACTGATGACAGGGGTGTTATTATGACAGGAGCGTTATTATGACTGATGACAGGGGTGTATTATGACTGATGACAGGGGAGTTATTATGACTGATGACAGGGGTGTCATTATGACTGATGACAGGGGAGTTACTATGACTGATGACAGGGGAGTTATGACTGATGACAGGGGTGTTATTATGACAGGAGCGTTATTATGACTGATGACAGGGGTGTTATTATGACTGATGACAGGAGCATTATTATGACTGATGACAGGGGTGTTATTATGACTGATGACAGGGGCATTATTATGACTGATGACAGGGGTGTCATTATGACTGATGACAGGAGCGTTATTATGACTGATGACAGGGTGTTATTATGACTGATGACAGGGGCGTTATTATGACTGATGACAGGGGCGTTATTATGACTGATGACAGGGGTGTTATTATGACTGATGACAGGGGCTATTATGACTGATGACAGGGGTGTCATTATGACTGATGACAGGGGCATTATTATGACTGATGACAGGGGTGTTATTATGACTGATGACAGGGGCGTTATTATGACTGATGACAGGAGCGTTATTATGACTGATGACAGGGGTGTTATTATGACTGATGACAGGGGAGTTATTATGACTGATGACAGGGGTGTCATTATGACTGATGACAGGGGAGTTACTATGACTGATGACAGGGGAGTTATGACTGATGACAGGGGTGTTATTTATGACAGGGGCGTTATTATGACTGATGACAGGGGAGTTACTATGACTGATGACGGGGGAGTTATGACTGATGACAGGGGAGTTATTATGACTGATGACAGGGGCGTTATTATGACTGATGACAGGGGCGTTATTATGACTGATGACAGGAGCGTTATTACGACTGATGACAGGGGTGTTATTATGACTGATGACAGGAGCGTCATTATGACTGATGACAGGGGCGTTATTATGACTGATGACAGGGGAGTTATGACTAATGACAGGGGTGTTATTATGACTGATGACAGGGGTGTTATTATGACTGATGACAGGGGCGTTATTATGACTGATGACAGGGGTGTTATTATGACTGATGACAGGGGTGTTATTATGACTGATGACGATGGATGAGGAATTAAACAGGCGTGAGGCTTGAGAGACACGTGCCACAAACCCTCTCAGAATCCCTCTGCACCCAAAGGAACCCGATGGTCCCACCCAGCAACCTACCACCTTTCCAACTGCAGGACTCTATACACACAGGTCTTTTTTCCCAGGACCATATCCGACTGGAACAGCCTTCCTGCTGAGGTTGTCCTCAGCCTGAAGGGCTTCAAATCCCGAATCTGAAAACCGGCTTTTCGTGTCGTTTCAGTGTGTTGTCGGCATGACGTATTTTACCAGTGCGTGAACCTGGGAAGAATAGCTTTCACTGCCCCTGTTACTGGAAGAAAACGAGTATGCTGCTCACTATTGTCTCCCCTACCATTTTCTTTTTGTTAATATTAATCCACACCTCAGCTGTTTTATCAGGTAAAATCAACTCTTGTTGTTGTGCAAAACAAGCTCACCTTTTCTGTCAACTGGAGCTAACCATTTTCATGTATCACCTATCCCGGAGTCTTGAAGACCGTTGGGGCGCCACAGAAGACTTTGCTGCAATCAGCTTCCTCCACTCCTCCCGGTTCTCAGTCAGACGTTCTTTAGGCAGTTGCTGAGTGTGAGGCCAGTCCATGCACTGACGTTGCTGAGTGTGAGGCCAGTCCATGCACTGACGTTGCTGAGTGTGAGGCCAGTCCACGCACTGATGTTGCTGAGTGTCAGGCCAGTCCATGCACTGACGTTGCTGAGTGTGAGGCCAGTCCATGCACTGATGTTGCTGAGTGTGAGGCCAGTCCATGCACTGATGTTGCTGAGTGTGAGGCCAGTCCCTGCACTGACGTTGCTGAGTGTCAAGCCAGTCCATGCACTGACGTTGCTGAGTGTGAGGCCAGTCCATGCTCTGGCGTTGCTGAGTGTGAGGTCAGTCCATGCTCTGACGTTGCTGAGTGTGAGGCCAGTCCATGCACTGATGTTGCTGAGTATGAGGCCAGTCCACGCACTGACGTTGCTGAGTGTGAGGCCGGTCCCTGCACTGACGTTGCTGAGTGTGAGGCCAGTCCATGCACTGACGTTGCTGAGTGTGAGGCCAGTCCATGCTCTGACGCCGCTGAGTGTGAGGCCAGTCCATGCTCTGATGTTGCTGAGTGTGAGGCCGGTCCCTGCACTGACGTTGCTGAGTGTGAGGCCAGTCCATGCACTGACGTTGCTGAGTGTGAGGCCAGTCCATGCTCTGACGCCGCTGAGTGTGAGGCCAGTCCATGCTCTGATGTTGCTGAGTGTCAGGCCAGTCCCTGCACTGATGTTGCTGAGTGAGAGGCCAGTCCATGCACTGATGTTGCTGAGTGAGAGGCCAGTCCATGCACTGATGTTGCTGAGTGTGAGGCCAGTCCCTGCACTGATGTTGCTGAGTGTGAGGCCAGTCCATGCACTGATGTTGCTGAGTGTGAGGCCAGTCCATGCACTGATGTTGTTGAGTGAGAGGCCAGTCCCTGCACTGATGTTGCTGAGTGTGACGCCAGTCCATGCACTGATGTTGTCCCCCCATCTCTTTCTGTATCTTCTTCTCCTTCTTCTCCCATATTAGTGTCACCGAATTAGGCCTCTGTAAGGATCAAGCTTTACACAATATCTGTCCGTCTGTCTGTCTGTCTGTCTGTTTGTGCGTTTGTCCTTCCCTCTGTCCGTCTGTCCATCCGTCCTTCAGGAAGGACAAAACTATGGAGGTGTGAGGGAAGTGAGGGTGATAACGGGTGAGCAATAGGTACGTCACACTCCGCGAAGGACACTTCCCTGATGATCAGACGTTACAACATGGGGATTATGTATACATCCGTCTGTCTGCCTGTCTGTCTGTCTGTCCGTCTCTCTCTCTTTCTCTCTCTCTCTCTCTCTCTCTCTCTCTCTCTCTCTGGCTCTCTCTGGCTATGTCTTTGCCTCTGCCTGTCTCTCTGTCTGTCTCTCTGTCACTGTCTCTGTTTCTCTGTAGTAATATATATATATATATATATATATATATATATATATATGAAGATAAGCAGATATGAATGCTTATCACCCCCTATTTCTTCAATCTAAGACATAAGAGCAAGCTTTGTTTATAATTGAATATTTCTTGCAGTCATTGCAACACCAAGCTGCTCTGTAAGTTGCTGGAATGGTGCTCGGTACTTATCCTTGGAATTTATTAGTTTATTGTAATTTAGTCCCTTGCGGATTCATTCCAAGAACTGGCCCTCAGCACTTGTGTCTTAAGAGGTTATCTTTTTATATTTTCTACTTTTCACAAGAAAATGTAGCTTGTTT
Organism: Conus canariensis; assembly: GCA_033310375.1. Taxonomy (NCBI): domain Eukaryota; kingdom Metazoa; phylum Mollusca; class Gastropoda; order Neogastropoda; family Conidae; genus Conus; species Conus canariensis. The sequence goes on along the minus strand of CM065748.1, from coordinate 2,500,710 downwards.
TGTTCCTTCATGATTTCCTTTTGCTTCTTAGGTGGCACCTTTGGTTGGTTTTTTGAAAACTCAACAAACATACTACGGTATTGCACACCAGCCTTTTCTGGGATAGCATTCTTCTTAAAACCGAAAAGGCAGAGGAGTCAAATTACCGCTTTCCGCGGTCACTGAGGAAAAACAATCGGGTTTCGAAATATCGGTATCTGACCAGGAGTTATATGTTAGTGAATTTTCTGTCTATTGGAGACTGTCTCCTTCTTGGAGACTATAAGCTTGCTGAAGGCTCATTTTGAGAAGATTTTATTTTATTTTTCCCCATTCACCCACTCAAGCACATACTGTTAGTTAGGCAGAATTATCTACCACTGCAGATATGAATGCTTATCTCCCCCTATTTCTTCAATCTAAGACGTAAGAGCAAGCTTTGTTTATAATTGAATATTTCTTGCAGTCATTGCAACACCAAGCTGCTCTGTAAGTTGCTGGAATGGTGCGGTACTTATCCTTGGAATTTATTAGTTTATTGTATATATATATATATCCCCCACTACTTAATTGTTCAGCATTATATATATATGTAAGTCTCTGTCTGTTTCTCTCTCTGTTTGTTTCCCTATATGATGTCTGTCTGTCCCCCCCCCCCCTCTCTCTCTCTACTCTTTCTCTGTTTGTTTCTCTGGCGGAGAGCTTAAAACGTCAATGAATGCAGGGCCGGGCGGATGAGAGTCGGCGAGAGAGAGAGAGAGAGCACGAAGTGCAGTAGGCCTGGAAGAGGATAGGGAGGGGGAAGGAGGGAGACAGGGGAGGAGATGACTGTCGGGAGGGAAGGTGAGAGATAGAGGGGTGGGGGGACGGAGGAGGGGGTAGGTTTAGATATGGTGGGGGGAGGGGGCAGCGGGTTGGGACGGTTTGGCTTGTAGGCCTCACTCGGGGTTAAAATGATGCGGCTTTGGACTCCGTTACCTCTGTTCCTTGGACGTCTTCTTCGTCGTCGTCGTCTCGTCATCGTCTACGTCTTCTTCTTCTCCTCCTCTTCCTCCTCCTTCTATTGCTCCTCCTCCTTCTTCTTCTCCTCCTTCTATTGCTCCTCCTCCTTCTTCTTCCCCTCCTCCTTCTATTGCTCATCCTCCTTCTGTTCCTCCTCCTTCTTCTCCTTCTATTGCTCATCCTCCTTCTTCTTCCCCTCCTCCTTCTATTACTCCTCCTCCTTCTATTGTTCCTCCTCCTCCTTCTATTACTCCTCCTTCTATTGCTCCTCCTCTTTCTTCTTCTCCTCCTCCTTCTATTACTCCTCCTCCTTCTATTGCTCCTCCTCCTTCTATTGCTCCTCCTCCTTCTTCTCCTCCTTCTATTACTCCTCCTCCTTCTTCTTCTCCTCCTCCTCCTCCTCTTTCTTCTTCTTCTCCTTCTATTGCTCCTCCTCCTCCTCCTTCTATTACTCCTCCTCCTCCTTCTCCTCCTCCTCCTTCTTCTCCTTGTGTAGTTTGTGTAGAGATGCCTGACGTATTTCTGTAGAGACAAGAGGGGCACACAGTGTGATGTTATCGAGTTCCACGGTGGAGCTAACGATCGCAAGGTCGGGTAGGATTTTTTGTCTTTCCGACTTGAAACCTCTCTCTCTCTCTCTCTCTCTCTCTCTCTCTCTCTCTCTCTCTTCGTCGGGCAGTAAGGGGGTGTCTGATTCGGTTCAGGGAACCTCAAGGCAGTGGAAAGAGAGGTGTGGAATCCGTCTCTCATTACCCAACGCCATACACACACTGACTCTGACAGCCCCCCCCCTCCCCTACACCCCGCTCCCCTCCTCTCCCTCCCCTAAATAGTGGAAAGAACCGCCCGCAAGCGAAAAATTGCAGTGTCAGATTGAGGAAGGGCTTTTTTCCTTTCTTTCTTTCTTTTTTTTTTTTTTTTTTTTTTTTTTTTTAGTTTAGTTTTGTTTTGTTTTGTTTTTTTACCTACCCATGCAAAGGATGGATTCGCTCACAGGACCTGCTTCTCTTCTTCTGTTCAGAGCGTAATGTGAATGGGCAATGCTCTCTTTTGCCTGTTCCACCCCACTCCCTTCCCCATCCCAGCCCCCACTCCCATTCCCCCCTCCGTGGTGGATGTCGTTAGTGTACGGCTGGTGACTTAACGACAATGTGTCGTCACCTGTTGCTGCTCTCTGTGATCCTTGGAGAACTGTTGAAGGACAGGGTCTCCACTGATGACGTCCTGATAATGCCCCACCGTTTGTTGTTGTTCTTTGGGGTCCTTGGAGAACTTTTGAAGAACAGACTCTCCACTGATGACGTCCTGATAATGCCCCACCGTTTGTTTTGTTCTTTGGGGTCCTTGGAGAACTGTTGAAGAACAGACTCTGCACTGATGACGTCCTGATAATGCCCCACCGTTTGTTGTTGTTCTTTGGGGTCCTTGGAGAGCTGTTGAAGAACAGGGTTCCCGCTGATGACGTCCTGATGATGCCCCACCGTTTGTTTTTGTTCTTTGGGGTCCTTGGAGAACTGTTGAAGGACAGACTCTCCACTGATGACGTCCTGATAATGCCCCACCGTTTGTTTTGTTCTTTGGGGTCCTTGGAGAGCTGTTGAAGAACAGGGTTCCCGCTGATGACGTCCTGATAATGTCCCACCGTTTGTTGTTGTTCTTTGGGGTCCTTGGAGAACTGTTGAAGGACAGGGTCTCCACTGATGATGTCCTGATAATGTCCCACCGTTTGTTGTTCTTTGGGGTCCTTGGAGAACTGTTGAAGGACAGGGTCTCCACTGATGACGTCCTGATAATGTCCCACCGTTTGTTGTTGTTCTTTGGGGTCCTTGGAGAACTGTTGAAGGACAGGCCCTCCACTGATGACGTCCTGATAATGTCCCACCGTTTGTTGTTGTTCTTTGGGGTCCTTGGAGAACTGTTGAAGGACAGGCCCTCCACTGATGACGTCCTGATAATGTCCCACCGTCTGTTGTTGTTCTTTGGGGTCCTTGGAGAACTGTTGAAGGACAGGGTCTCCACTGATGACGTCCTGATAATGCCCACCGTTTGTTGTTGTTCTTTGGAGAGGCTCTCCACTGATGACGTCCTAATGATGCCCCACCGTTTATTGTTGTTCTTTGGAGAGGCTCTCCACTGATGACGTCCTAATGATGCCCCACCGTTTATTGTTGTTCTTTGGAGAGGCTCTCCACTGATGACGTCCTGATGATGCCCCACCGTTTGTTTTTGTTCTTTGGGGTCCTTGGAGAGCTGTTGAAGAACAGGCTTCCCGCTGATGACGTCCTGATAATGTCCCGCCGTTTGTTGTTCTTTGGAGAGGCTCTCCACTGATGACGTCCTGATGATGCCCCACCGTTTGTTTTTGTTCTTTGGGGTCCTTGGAGAGCTGTTGAAGAACAGGCTTCCCGCTGATGACGTCCTGATAATGTCCCGCCGTTTGTTGTTCTTTGGAGAGGCTCTCCACTGATGACGTCCTGATAATGCCCCACCGTTTTTTGTTGTTCTTTGGGGTCCTTGGAGAGCTGTTGAAAAACAAGCCTGTCCAATGATTGATTTCAAGACAACGGACCTCTTCATCTGTCAGCGTTCCCTGTGGCCCTTCAGGTGCTGGTCAGTGACAGGCCTGTCCGCCGTCTGATGTCATCCTCCCAGCTCTTCTTCTGTCTGCCTCTGCGCGTGCGTGAGAGGGGTGGGTGGGAGGTTGAGAGGGAAGAGGGGTAGAGACAGAAAGCTGACGTAGATTAGTCATCTTTAATTGCCGTTTGTGAGACAGAGAGAGACAGAGAGAGAGAGAGAGAGACAGAGAGAGAGACAGAGAGAGAGACAGAGAGAGAGACAGAGAGAGGAGAGAGAGACAGAGAGAGAGAGAGAGAGAGAGAGAGAGAGAGGGGGTGGAAGGAGGAGAAAAAGGGGAGGGAGGTGGGTTGTAGAGGATGGTGTGGCTGGCAATTGTCACGTCACATGCTGACGATGATGAACGGGACGTCCAGTGCTTCACTGACCCGTCTGACTGTCGCCCACTTCCTCGTTTGTGACGTCATCGTTGTGGAGGTGCCCAAGAACGTCCTATAACATCTCATCACCAGACTTTGGATCCGGCTTTGAAGAACGGCATTGACTGTCCAAGTGTCGCATAAGAAAAGAAAAAAAAAATAGAGTGGATCATAAGAACGCGTGACTCCCCCCACCCCCCACCCACCTCCCTTTTTTTTTTTTTTTTTTGTATGTGAAGATGTTCAGGTCCACGCCAGATGCTGTTCAGTTCCGTTCTTGCTGCCATTATCTGCCTTATTCCTGCTATGATTTCAGGACTGGTTTTTTGTCAGTGATCACGGCAAATGCTCGCAGTCCTTGTCAGTGTCAAGTTTTTGAACATCCATTTTGATTCTCAATATTCCTGATATATTGGTCATGTTTCTCCTTGATACTTGACATCCTTGTCACTCTGAAGTTTCGGATGAACCCCCAAATACTCGAAATTCTTTGTCTCAAGTTTCTGATGAATCTCCAGATACTTGAAATCCTTGTCTGTCTCAAGTTTCTGATGATTCTCCAAATACTCGAAACCTTTGTCAGTCTCAATTTCTGATGAATCTCCAAACGCTTGAAATCCTTGTCAGTGTCACGTTTCTGAACATCCATTTTCATTCTCAACATTCCTGGTGTGTTGGTCATGATTTGTGTTTTCTGGGCGCTGGTCTCCATGCTACACAGCTGAGCTGTTTTCTTAAAACACTCACCAAAGCTGTTCAGCTCTTCTTCAACACCCAGACCATCCATGTCGGACTGATGATCCAGACTGAGTGATGACAACTGGAGAAAGTTTAGTGGGCATGTACTCACTGTCAAACTATAAATTTAAAGCTTCAAGTTCTAAGAAGTCGACAGGTTTCAATAATGAGAAGAAAAAGGAGGAAAAGAAAAAGAAAGAAAGAAGGGGGGAGGGGGGGGGGGGGGGGGGGGGGGGGAGGGGGGGGGGGGGGGGGGAGAAAGGGAAAAAAAAAAACAGAGAAAAGAAAGAATGGGAAATCGGAACAGCAGAAACCTATCTGACGTCCGGGTATGTTTTGAGATTAAGGAGAAGGGAGGTTACGGGTTGATGGGGGGGGGGGGGGGGGGGGGGGACGGAGGGGGCGGGGGGGGGGGGGGTCCGGGAGGAGGGGGGGGGGTTAGGGGTTTTATCCTCTCAGGAATCAAACAGACTGCTGAACTTTCTCCTGACTGCCTTTGGAGATCACCACGGAGAAAAAAAAAATGGAGGGAAGGAGGGTTAGAGGAGGGGGATGGAGGGAGGGTGGGTGGATTCTGTCTCATTAAGCTCCATTTTGGTCAACTTTGCATCTTGCATAGACTGAGCACCAGGGCCAGGCGTGATCGGCTTAACGCTGGAAACTCCCAATTAGGCGCCAAATCCATGGACACTTCCAGTTAGGCCCGCCAAATCCGTGGACACTCCCAATTAGGCCCGCCAAATCCATGGACACTTCGAAAGCCGACTCTCTTCTCAGGCCGGGTTTCTCTCCCTGGGCTTTGCGGAGTTATGCCCCTTGTTTACGGTCACGTTTGCCTTCCTGATGGTTTGTCTTTCTGTTTGTACTGTTTCCTCAAGATAAGTCTTTAAATGAAAAAGAAAAAGAAGAAAAAAAAGGTTCTATGTAAAATGTTGGTGACTCAAACACAGTTCAGAGTTAACAAGAACAACAACAACAACAACAACAACAACAACAACAACAACAGCAACAAGAACCACCACCACGACAATAATAATAATAGTAACAATAATAATAATAATCAGTTGCGTTGGAAGATATTTCGCATTTGGGCAGCTTGAACCGACAAAATGACAACAACAAAAAAACCATCACTATACATTCTTCCATTGTTTTTATTTTAAAATAAAAGCTGGAGGGGGGGGGGGGGGGGGGGGGGGGGGGGGGGGGGGGGGGGGGGTCTATCTTCCAAATAGTCAATAAAGCGGGAGTAGGTGGGTATGGGGATTTCCAAAATTCCCAAAATTTTCATTTTCTGTTTGTTGGCAGGGGGGGGGGGGGGGGGGGGGGGGGGAGGTTCTTTTCTCAACTTCGAAATTCCTGTAACAGAAGTGGATGGGGTTGGAGGGTCGCATCTTATCATTCTGTCCATATTTTTTCGCTTCATACAATGGGGGAGACGGGTGCGGAAGAGAGTCTCCCCACTCCCCCCCCTCCCCCCCCCCCCCCCCCCCCCCCTGCCCCCATACTTACATTGCCCTCTCCCCGGTTCCCGCGCCATTGATGATGATGATGATAATGATGATAACAATAATAACACTAATAATGATCATAAAAAGAATAGTAATAGAAATATTAATGATAATAATAATAATAGCCAATAGTCTTTAAAAAAAAAAAAAAGATAAATAACTATCTGTCACAAATTTGTATTTCATTTCTCATTTATGACTTTTTTCCCCAGCAGGTCGCATGACCTTGTCCTACATCAACGTTTTCTGTCTGTTTTTTTTTTTTTCTTTTGTTGTTGTTTGTTTGTTTCTGTTTTGTTGTGGTTGTTGCTTTTTGGGGGGATGGGGGTATTTCTTTTTTCTTTTTTTTTTTCTTTTTTTTTGGGGGGTGGGTGGGGTGGTGGTGGGGGGGGAGCGGTATGGGGGGGGGGGGGGGGGGTCCGGGATTGCTTTTCTCCAATATCAAGGGGTCTGTCCTCGCCCCAACTTTGAGCATCTTGGAAGGGGAATCATCCTGAGGGGAGATGTAGCCTTGACGAAACCAAGATGGCCTCTTCCCCATCCACCACACCCCCCTCCCCACCCCACCCCCACTCCCACCCCCCTAACTTCCAGTTGGTCCGATCTTCACTACAGTCTTACAAGACAAACAATAAATAGTAGACCATTAGGAAATTTAAAGAGAAAGTGATTTAACAGTGTACAAGCTGTAGATGATAAATTCCTATTCACTTAACGAAGAAGGCACAAGAAACGCTGAGCATTAAACAGTAAGTAAGGTATGAATTAAGAACAGTAGAGAATAAACGCAGGTAAAAAAGGGAAATACTAAACAGTAAGTAATGAGTGAATTATGTACAGTAGAGAATAAACGTAGGTGAAAAAAAAATGATAATCAGTAAGTGAGGAATGAATTATATACAGTAGAGAATAAACGTACGTGAGAAAAACTGATAAACAGTAAGTGAGGAATGGATTATACACAGTAGAGAATAAACGTAGGTGAAAAAAAAACTAATAAACAGTAAGTGAGGAATGAATTATACACTGTAGAGAATAAACGTAGATGAAATGAAAATAAGAAACACTAAGTAAGGAATGAATTATACACAGTAGAGAATAAACGTAGGTGAAAAAAATGATAAAGAGTAAGTAAGGAATGAATTATACACAGAAGAGAAATAAATGTAGGTTAAAAAAATGATAAACAGTAAGTAAGGAATGAATTATACACAGTAGAGAATAAATTTAGGTAAAAAAAAAAAAGAAATGATAAACAGTAAGTAAGGAATGTATTATACACAGTAGAAAAAAAAGTAGGTTAAAAAAGGAAATAATAAACAGTAAATAAAGAGTGAGTTATAAACAGTGGGAAATAAACGTAGGTGAAAAAAAAGGAAATAATAAAACAGTAAGTAAGAAATGAATTATACACAGTAGAGGATAAACGTAGGGGAAAAAAGGATGTTATAAACTGTAAATAATAAACATTAGGTAATAAACATTTCAAAGAGACGACATAGTAAACCGTCGTCGGGAAGAAAAAGGGGGGGGGGGGGAGAGGGGGGGGGGAGGGGGGGTGGGGGGGGAGGGGGGGTGGGGGGGGGAGAAGGAGGGAAGGAAGGGGTACAAAAACTACTAACGAGATATTGACAGGAACAATGATGGATACTGCGCACGGTAATTCTTCCATTGTGCAGGGACGGGCAGGGTCGACGTCCCATCCCACTCACCAGTAGGAGCTCTAGGCAAGTGTGGTCGCGCTCAACCACTGTAAAGGAACTTCGTTCAGTCTCGGCCCCTAACACGAGGATGGAAAAAAAAAGGAGGGGGAGGGTGGTGGTAGAAATGGAGGAGATGGAACGAGAGGAGAGAGAGAGATGAGAGAGAAGAGGAGAGGAGAGTGAGAAGAGAGAGAGGAGCGAGAGAGAGAGAGAGAGAGAGAGAGAGAGAGAGAGAGAGAGAGAGAGAGAGAAGACGAGAAGAAAAAGGAAGGAGACGAACGAACGAACGAGAATGTTGTTTCATGAGGGAAAAGAATAAGCACCAGTCAGTGGCTTTTTTTCATCCAGCCCTCAAACAATAAATACATGGAAGAAATCATTGCATCGAACTGCATATAAACTCATAAACAACAATGAATACATAGCAATTTAGAATAAGAGAATGCACAATAGAACTAGAGGAAGAGAGTGTGGGAGAGAGGGAGGGATGGAGAGTGACACAAAGAGAGAGAGACGTGGGGACTTGGAGACACAGAATAAAGAGGCGGAGTCTCTGACACAAGGAGAGACAGAAGAAGAAGAAGAAGAAGAAGAAGAAGAAGAAGAAGAAGAAGAAGACGAAGGAGAAGAGGAGGAGGAGGAGGAGGAGGAAGAGGAGGAGGAGGAGGAGGAGCATATAAAAAAATTGGCACATCAAAAATGACAAAACTACAATGAAGAACAGTCGTAAAACATCAAGTCATGCAATGAAGAAAAAAAAAAAAAAAGCTGAAAGACACCAGACATGCCCAACTCAGCAGCAAACAACAATTCCATACACGCCCCCCCCCCCCCCCCCCCCCCCCAACTTCAAGAACAACAAGAGAAGGAAGAAGGAGATCAACATAGGATGACAAAATGAGAGAGAGAGAGGGGAGAGAGAGAGAGAGAGGGAGACAGAGACAGCCAGACCGACAGAGAGAGAGAGAGAGAGAGGAGGGGGGGGGGGGGGGAGGAGAGAAAGGGGGCAATCACGGTTGTTCAACCAAGGTGGATAGCACGTATTTGGTTGTGAAGACTAGTCACACGGCAACGCGCATGAGAACCATTTGAGTGAAAAAACAATCAGTCTTCGTGCATCGGATGAGACAGATAAGAAGCATGAAGAGAGAGAGGAGAGAGAGAGAAGAGAGAGAGAGAGAGAGAGAGAGAGACATACCAAAATTTGTCACATCACAAATGACAAAATTCAATGAAAGAAGGGTAGTATCAAAATCAAGTCATGCAATAAAGAAGAATGAGCTGAAAACACCAGAAATACCCATCGCAGCAAAACAACCCCCCCCCCCCCCCCCCCCAACATCAAAACAACAAGAGAAAAGAAGAAGGAGATCAACATGGGATAACAAACCCGACTCATCGACTTTTGTTTTCTAGTTCAGTTAATAATAACGAGTGATACCTTTCTTTGAACATGTTGAGACTGATATTAACGTCGATTTTATTAATAATGGCATTCCACAAACAACTCCCTGAGTAAATCAGACTAGTTTTAAAAAGATCAATTCTGGGACGCGCTGGTACTATCCTAGACGAATGGTTATTACTCTTTGTTGGAAACATATTAGTAAGGGAGTGTGGTGCTCTTCCAGACAGTATTTTGAACATGAAGAGAGCTTTGTTATATTCTAATTTCATTTCTAATGGCAAAATATTCAATACCTTATAATCAGACGCTAACAGCGTCGACGGCTTTAAAAGAACCAATTTCAAGGCTCGTCTATGTAGACTTACTAGAGGTTTCATGATATTATTGCTTGATGAATCCCAAACAGTTGAAACATAATTTATGTAAGATTCTATGTAAGCACAGAAGAACATTTTCCGACTGTGTAGATTCAAGAATTTTTTCACTTTAGAGAGTTGATAGATCTTTTTAGAAATAATGTTACATATCCTTGTAATATGATCTGACCATGACAAATTATTATCAATGACAACTCCAAGAACTTTATGGCTATTAGTTTCTTCAATCTTTTTGTCATTTAAGTAAAGAACAGATAAATTATCAGGAAGATTTTGACGTTTTTGTTGAGTTGTTATAAGCATGAATTTCGTTTTATGTGGATGTGGACACATGTGATTTAGTTCAGACCAGTCGGCTAAGTGGTTAATATTTTCCTGAAGAGCTGTTGAGACCTCGACGACATTGGTGCTACTGATGTGTAAGGTCGTGTCGTCAGCAAATAACTCGCATTCTGCAGTAAGAACTAAAGGTAAGTCGTTAATGTAAATTGAAAATAATAAAGGACCTAGGACAGAACCATGTGGAACACCGTATTCAACAGGCAATGCAGAAGATGTTTTTCCGCTAAACGTTACTGATTGTTTTCTACCAGACAGGAAAGATGACATGAGTTCTAATGAATCAGTAGACAAACGATAGATCTTAAGTTTTTTGAGAAGTGCATGGTCAAGTACATCAAAGGCTTTAGTGAAATCAACAAAGAGAGCACCAGTGATTTTGTGATTGTTGATATTAGTCAACCATTTGTCTACTAAGGATGTCAGTGCAGTATGGCATGAGAAGTTTGCTCTGAAACCTGATTGGTTCGGATGAAAAAATTGTAAAAATTGAAATGATGGCGAATAGACTTTTTAATGTGATTTTCTAAGGGTTTAGACAAGACAGGTAATAGAGAAATAGGCCTGTAATTAGAAGGCTCTGAATGGTCTCCTGGTTTATATAAGGGAATAATTTTTGCAACTTTAAATGCCTTTAGAATTTTGTTTTTTGAAATGCACAAGTTGTAGATGTACGTAAGGGTTTCAGAAATAACTAGTGCTGAGATTTTAAGAATTTTACTATCAATACCATCCGGTCCTCGTGAACATGTTTGCTTTAAATGAGTGAGTGCATTGTATACTTCATGCACTGCCATTAAAGGTACGTTTAAATCAGAGGAAATGTCTTTTGAGTTACAGAATTCACGGACAGTCTCTAAGTCGTTATAGGCAGATTTATCTTTCTTTACAGTTGCACTACCTATTCCACAGAAATAATTGTTGACTATGTCAGGCGACATATTGCTGACTGATATAGTTTTAGAGGTAGCGACTTTATTATTGGTCAATTGATTTATGGCTTTCCAAATCGACTTACTGTCAGTTTTTGACGACACAAGATTTTGAAAGTAGTTCATTTTAGCCGCACGTTTTAAATATGTAACAAGATTTCTTTGCTTATTAAATTCTTCTTTCGGTCCCGTTTGAAATAGTAAATCTCGTAAGTCCATGGCATGTTTCACACTATCTGTGAGCCAGGGCACTTTAGGGTTACTTCTAACACGTCTTGTTTTCAAAGGTGCATGTTTGTCGTAAACATTTAAAAAAATTGTGATACCAAACTTCGAATGCTTTGTCCGGATCAGTAAACTGATAGACGTCGTGTATGTGTGAATTCTTTAACTCAAATAAAAATTTATTCAATCAAAACAGGAAAAACTTCTGTATTCAGTTAAAGTGTGACAATTTTGTTTTAACTTTAACACCTTTTTTCATCCATGTTATGCATATGGGAAGATGGTCACTACAAGCATAATTCGGTGAACAAATTTCCGCTATATTGCATGCTTCAGATGTATATATGTGGTCGATAAGTGTTTTCGAAGAGGCAGCTTTTCTTGTAGCTCTGTCGATTAATTGCGAAAGGTGAAAAGTTTCCGCCATTTGTATCCAGGACTTGTTTGGCTTCAAAAGATCAATGTTGAAATCTCCCAATAATGTTAATTCATGGGTAGTGGAACATAAATCCTCTAGCAGAAGAGTAAGTTATCACGCCAAATTGCACTCTCTGCAGGATTTCTGTACACAATTCCAATGGAAAGAGGTTTAGAGTGTTTCAATTTAATTTGTATCCATAATGATTCTATGTTAAAATAGTTTGTAGGATTAATCCTTTTAAAGTTAACACTTTGATGGATGTAGATAACTAAACCTGTATCCATAGTACGTGTAGGATCTTTACGTATAATATTGTATCCTGGTACATATAGTTCAGAGTCGCTTATATGTTTTGACAATCTAGACTCTGCAAAACCAAATACATGGAAATGTTTGTCAGAGTTATCTAGAATATGGGATACATCAGTCAATTTATTTATGATATGATTAATATTCAGAAAACCAACTCTAAGCCCATCTGTAGATGGCCATGTCCTAAGGGTATTAGGCATTTTAGCCACAATGAATTCAGAAGCAGTGTCAGATGCCAATTGTATTTACAGTAACGAATACAAAATGAAGAAATATACCCACTTTAAGTGCAAACTGCACGGTTAAATTATCTAAACAAGAGGCTACGCAAACACAGAAAGAGGCAGTAAATGGTAATACAAATGAATTAGGAATCAAAATACACAAACCTTCACAAATTTGTCAATAACACCAAAAAAAAGTCACAAATCCGTCACAGATAGTTCGCGATCTTAGGAATGTAATGATGATATTACAGTGAATATCAGAGTAGAGTAGAGAGAGAGAGAGGAGAGAGAGAGGAGAGAGAGAGAGAGAGAGGAGAGAGAGAGAGAGAGAGAGAGAGAGGAGAAGAGAGAGAGAGATGATATGAAGAAAGATACGCTTAGAATGATCGATTTTGCACAAAATCAAAAAGCCTATTAATGTAATACAATGCAATCGCGAATGTGAACAGCCTCAAAGGCATCCACTATTTGGGGCTGCAAGACACAATATCAACCAATGAATCAAACAATTAGGCATACTACGTTGGTCCGAGTGCCTGAAAAACATAATCGTGTCAAAGCACTTATCCACACGTGCACACACACACACACACACACACACGCGCGCATGCGCGCGCGCTCGCACGCACGCACGCACGCACCTATACGCGCGCGCGCTTAGGCACTCGCAAAGACTCATTCAACCATGCAGACGCGCGCACGCACATATGCCCCCCCCCCCCCCCCCCCCCCATACACAACACACACACACATGCACACACACATGCACGCGCGCGTGCAACACACACACACACACACACACACACACACACACACACACACACACACATGCATATACACGTGCGCTCAACCATACTTTTACGAACATATATTCACATATGTTTGCACGTGGAAATGTAAGCACCAAACATTAATGACTGAAATAGTGGTTAAAACATAAAAATGACAAAGAACGTCATCCAAGTCATTGTGGGGGTGGATAATGACACACTGACTGTTGATTAAACAACAGATGTGAAGCGGCCCGAAGTAAGTGCTCCGCATAGGGGTGAAAGAGGGGCGTTGATGTCTTATCTATTCCATGGTGTGAGGGGCTAAAATGATATGGATTGTCAGGAGGGACGTTAGGATTTCTATGAAAAACAGCGCTATGAGGTGCGTTAGACGAGGATGGGAAGGTATGAGTGTGATTTTTGGAGGCTGCTAAATCTAGAACGCCTTCTGTAGGGGACGCTCTAGGGGGTAAAGTGGGGGTAATGATGGAAAGACGAAATTGGAGGAAAGGCATCCGATCTTAATTGATAGTAAGAGGGTTCACGACAGGGCTCAGATATATTTCTTTGCTGCGTATAGCCTGCAGAACGTTTCCGATTAGGGAAGGGAGCAATGGAAAAGTAGTTGTCAGAACGAGGGACGATTGCGCCACAGCGTTTTCAGATTTTGTGCGAGTCTGGCGGTGCCTCTCGCACTGGGATGGATTGTGTCACTGTATAAAGTTGGATCTGTATAAAAACTGGGAAAGTGATCAATGAAACGTACTCTGTGACGATTGCAGGCATCTGTAAGGTTGTTATTTGACGGAATTATGGCATTATTGAAAGAGTGTTTCCCTTTAGCTGGCAGGATAGAGCTGAAAGTAATGTGAGCATTGGGAAAGGTTTTACAACATGTAAGGATGAGTTCAGACCAGGTATCAAAGGATACGACACCTGACGGGCAAGAGTTCACACCAACATGGATTATGAGGTCATTTAAGGATGTGGATGTTGGTACGGAAAGGAGCCATGCGTGGAGATCTTTTATTGACATACCAGGGACACATATCTTAAAAAGTCGTTCTTGTCTTGGGGCTAGACGTTTTGGATCCATGAAACGAATAGTGGAGTCTCCTATCAGTAAAACTGTCGCTGTGCTGGGAACAGACATGTGACCTAAAGTTTCCATGGGAGAAGGGTGGGAAGGGGGCTTTGACTTGACCATTGGGACATCTTCCTTCAGCTTACCAGCTGTGTACTGAGATTTGAAATCAGACACTGTCTCAGTGTCAGAGTTAGAAAGAACAGAATAGAGGTTGGAAGTCTGGACAGAGTAATGTAAATTTGTATCATCTTTGTTGTGACAGGAGGGTAGACGGAGAGGGGGATTTGAACTCTCTTTGTTGTCACAGTCAGCAGGTATTCTATCATTGGATTCAGCCTGGACTTTGGGTTGTGCACGGTCAGTCTGATTCAGTCCTGGTGAAAGACCATTATCAGGGGCTGTGATTTCTTTGATGGACTGTTCGGCACTGTCAATGACTGGGGACAATGTGTCCGGCACTGGGCAGCTGGGAAGGATTTCAGTCTGTGTACTGACACTGTTGGTCTCTGAACAACACCAAGGTGTGTCGGTTTGTGAACTGGCATTTTGCTTCGAGGAAGACTGAGACAGACAGTTGTCTTCTGATGTCTGAGTGCCAGTGGTTGCACAGACATTCTGTTTTGTTCTGATTTTCTTTATTTCGTTTTGTAAAGAACCTAGTTGTGATTTTATAGAGTGGTTGTCTTTGATCAATTGTCTGTTAACAGAATCCAAATTAGTTATTACAGAATTAA
>CM065748.1:2358449-2465949 GCA_033310375.1 Conus canariensis | reverse complement strand
TCAGTGTCTATATTGCAGCAGGTGCAGGCTGCCATGTAATTCATTCTAGATTAAACGGGGAGCCAGTGGAGTATCGCCAATAAAGAGATACGGTACAGTAGGCGAGCAGGACACACACACACACACACACACACACACACACACACACACACACACACACACACACACACACACACACACACACACCGGTCATTCTTCAATGTTTTATGGTTAGTTATCCATGTTTTGCTGTTGCTGTTAATGTTATTCTTATAGATTAGGTTCGTCTAATATCACAATGTGTATAGACGTTAAATTGAAGACCTCACACACACACACACACACACACACACACACACACACACACACACAACACACACACCATACCACACCACACCACACCACACCACACCACACCACACCACAACACGTACGTACGCATATGTACGCGTGCAGGCGCGCGCGCGAGCGCGGTTGGCTGGACTATAAGCAACATTACCATTACCATTACTTCACTAAAAACACATCGGAATTTCTTCTTCCATCAACTCTTACATCAAATGGAAACCTTGGGGACATAAGACAACTCTCTCTCTCTCTCTCTCTCTCTCTCTCTCTCTCTCTCTCTCTCTTTCCAAAAATGTGCAAAGACTACTTTTGACTTCTTCAAAAGAAAGAAAAAGAAAGAAAAAAAACAAAACAAAACAAACAAAAGCGATATACCAGGTACACGGCAGGGGAGCCAACTGCTCTGCATTACATGACGTACTGTCGTGGGCAATTGTCTCCCCTGATAAGATCAGACGACAATTTTCTCCCTCACTCGGCACGATGAACGAAGAAACGAGAGGGAAGTTGGTGGATAATATGCACGAAGGAAGAGGTCGCAGTCGGTGAGTGATATCCAAACTTCTGAAAATTCTTCCAGAACCTTCTACGATGGTGTAAACAAGACTGAAGCGGGAAATGGCATCAAGCGACAGGTAGGTAGGCATGTTATAGGTAGGTATCATTCTTCCCCCGAGCCATCCGTGAGTGGGATGAACTCCCAGCACACATTGTAGAGGCAGACTCCCCCGACAGTTTCTAAAACAGTCACCTCCCACCTCAATGCTGACACTCTTGACAGTCTCGCTGCTGCCAAACTTCAGGAGTAAGCTCAAAACAAACACAAACCCAAAACTGTCCTGTATGAATGTGAGAGTGCTTGGTTAGGTAGGTAGTGGGTAGGGGGTTTGCTGGTAGGAGGGCCGCTGCAGCGGGTGGTGCCGGGGGCCGTCACTAGGATGCCTGCCCGTCACTTCTCATCCCCTCTGATCCAGTTAGTGGGCAGGGAGTGTGTAAATGTGATCCGGAGCAAATGTTGTGATCTACTCATGCAACCTGAAGAGCGATTTCGCCGACATAGAAAAAAGAAAAGAAAAGTCTTTTTTTTTTTAAAGTCAGGCAGCCGGTTCGTGGAAACCCCCTATTGTGTGGCAAAATAATCAGAGTGTTGATTGTGGTCACGTAACAGAAGAAGAAGAAGAAGGTAGTGGGAGTGGTCGAAGTTGGGACTAGGCAGACTTCAGGCTACTAACGCAACTCGTCCGATTTTACCGGACAGAAAGCGTGCAACATTTCCAGACTGCTGCGACTGCTAGAGAAAGGGTTCCTGTTAGTCACACAACTGTTTGGCGTAGGCTGCATCGTCAAGATTATGTTAAAAAAAATTGCGGAAAACCATCACCTCTCATCTATCAGCTGACGGGGACATGAAAGAAAAGAAGGGGTATCAACTTTCAGACACAAGAAAAATGCTCAGAACATTTCTGATCGTTCTTGTCTATAAATACTCGATTCATTAAGCAATCGTCTGGCACATTTGTGTGTGTGTGTGTGTGTGTGTGTGTGTGTGTGTGTGTGTGTGTGTGTGTGTGTGTGTGTGTATGCGCGCGCGCGCGCTACCACTATGTACATGACTCATCATTTAACTGTCTTTGCTTGACTGTTTTTGTCAAAAACCCTAATGCCCTACCGAAGTCATAGGAACACGAGGAGTTCAAAAGTGATGCCTATTTCTAGTATTTTCTTGCTGACGCGTAGTGTTGAAGTATTTTATTGACCCAAAAATCAAGGACAATAAAATCAAGTTTTTTTTTTTCCACTTTGAAAAAAAAATCACAGAAGTAGGGCAACATCCTTGTCACACACCACTTACTTGTAACTTATTTGCCCTCCACTATAACCTCCGAACTGTGAGCTTGACTATTAACCTTCAGACAGTCCTACTGCGTTCTCTACTCAACAGATACAGTATTTCTATCCTACAGAGAGAGAGAAAGTGCAATAACTAAATTTAATTTGGTTGGCATGTGGTGATTGAAGAGATTCATTGCCTTGTAGATAAAGCACGAGCAATGAAACACGAAGCATATTTTAGTTGTATTTGTTTTGATCTTGTACACAAAGATGCCTTCACCTTTCGGCCAGAAAATGAATCATCTGAAGTAGGCTACAACACTCTTGGCACAACGTGCTTCTTAAGGACTGGAAGCTGCACCGTCATAAAAATCCGATGCCAGTCACTCACTGAACGATCCGCTCATCTTCCAGGCTTCACAATGTGGCCAGCATTCGCTGGACGATGGTCAAGACCAGGTGAAGAGCAGCAAAACGGTATGTCCGACCCGGCGATACGAAACCACTACAACATTTCAACACTACTTCAAGACCTAAAATTGGAGTTCATCAAAAGGCACCAAGTTTCAGCTTCTGATTCTGAACAAAAAAAGTAATCAAAAACATTACTACTCCTCCCTTCTCCACCCTGCCTTCTCCCACGTCTCCCTGTCCCAGTTTACCTCACACCTTGCCATTCCACGTTCTACGCATTTTCAAAAGTTTACGCTATTTTCCCTAGCCACCTAAATCAGTATATTCATATTCATAAAAGCTAAAAATGTATTTCCTCGATCAGTCGATCAAGAGATGAATGACTTTTGTTCACCCTTTGTTTTCAATGGGTTTTTTTTTTTTTTTTTAAACGTTAAATTGTTTGTCCTGACTGAAAAAAGAACCAGTAGGTCGAAACGCGTTGTGATTGTTTTGTAATTTTTGTTCCTTCGTTTAGCGTCTCAGTCATTCTATTTTTAGTTCTTATGATTCAGTTTCCGCCTGTGTTCACCGCACTTTAAAACCATATTTATATTCAGTTTCTTTACGCTGAGGATACGAGTCTTGTGAAACTCTTTGCCCGCAATAACGACAGAGGTACCTGTTGCATCCTTTACAGAGAGGAGGGGGGGAACACATCTCCTAGACTGCAAGTATCCCCCAACAAACTGAAACATAGATATAACACTGATGAGTATGTTGCTCGAAAAAAAACCTTTGTATATGAAGATTATAGATATAATACTGATGAGAATATTGAGAAAAAAAAAAAAAAAAAGAAGAAGAAAGAAAGACGAGAAAAAACTTTGTATGTGAAGATTTTATTTCTAGATGGCTCATATACAAACCAGCGTTTGCAGACCCAGACTAAATCATGAACTCATGCTGACCTTGTATGTTATGTTATTATTGACGTTCTCATAGCCCGCTAGAACTGTTAGTATATGGCCAAGCACAGCCCTAGTAGAAACTTTGCAGAACCTGTAAAAACCAATGTATGTCAGCTTTCATTATACAATTGGCTTCTCTCTCTCTCTCTCTCTCTCTCTCTCTCTCTCTCTCTCTCTCTCTCTCTCTTCTGTCTGTGTGTGTGTGTGTGTGTGTGTGTGTGTGTTGTCTGTCTGTCTGTCTGTCTGTCTGTCTCTCTCTCTTCTCTCTCTCTCTCTCTCTCTCTCTCTTTTCCGCTTTTTCCCTCATTAAAAAAGATTCGTTCGTTCGTTCGTTCGTTCTCTCTCTCTCTCTCTTCTCTCTCTCTCTTCTCTCTCTCTCTCTCTCTCTCTCTCTTTTGCCAGTCAATTTTTTTTTTACATGTTGTCCTTAGAATGTAAAATTGGAGTTGTAAGTTTCAGCGGTATATTGTTTATTTTCATGACTACATTTTTGTTTGTTTACACTGTATCTCCCCTTATGTATTATTTTCAGGAACATATTGAATAAAGATGCTTACAAGAAAAAGATGGAAAAAAAAGAGA
Organism: Conus canariensis; assembly: GCA_033310375.1. Taxonomy (NCBI): domain Eukaryota; kingdom Metazoa; phylum Mollusca; class Gastropoda; order Neogastropoda; family Conidae; genus Conus; species Conus canariensis. Next base: position 2,461,843 of record CM065748.1, on the reverse strand, counting down.
AGAAAGGAGGGGAGGATTGGGGGATGGTTGGGCTGGAAAGACATTATCATTAAAGCGAATATCATTCTGAACACCGTGTGTCCTAGGTTTGACCACGCAGAGTTGATGACGACATTCAGGTTTAACGGTCCGGCTTCAGTTGTGGGAACATAGACAGACTTGCTTGGATGCAGAACTCTTTTTTTTTTTAATTTCATTTTTGGATCTAGTTCTCTGTCTGGGCATACTATGATCAGCCAGGCCTTTTTGGGCGAAAAGCAACACAAACACACACACACACACACACACACACACACACACACACACACACACACACACACACACAACACACACACACACACACACACATACATGCACACACACGCACACACACACACACACACACACACACACACACACACACACACACACACACACACACACACCACACACACGCACACACACACACTTCAGATAAAACTGACATTGAGTGGGCTAGCATTTTAACCCTCACTGTCCAGTCCAGCTTTTTTTTGTTGTTGTTTGTTTTCTTTTTCGGTCTGTTCCTGTGTATGGCTTTCTAGGTACGTTACCCCTAAAACGGCAGAGCAATCAGCACATTAATTGTGACCGTCCAGTGGATAAAGATGAAGAAACTGGCTGAATCCTCGTTTTCTTTCTCTTTCTTTCTTTCTTTCTTTCTTTCTTCTTTCTTTCTTTCTATTATTTACTGTTTACTGTTCCCTGCTTCATTTAATTCCCCTTTCCCCCCTTTTTTTTTTTCTTTCTCTCTTTTTTCTTTCTTAGATAATGTTAATTTCAAAATGAGGTGACTGAGAGCGGAAAATGAAGCAAAATTCGAAAAGAAACCGTGTTAGTTACTGCCACAGATAGGCCTACAGACAAACAGATTACAGGACAAAACACAGTGCATTTCGACCTCTTGGGTCTTCATCAGGCAAAAACAAACAACATTTACTACAACGAAAACGAAGTACGAGAAACCACATGTCTTCTCATATTCGGCGCGTTTTCATCCAACATCCGTTATGTGCCGAATATGAGGAGATAAGAGGTTTCTCGTTCTTTTTTTTTCCACTGTCCTGAATATTGTTTGTTTTTGCCTGAAGAAGATCCAAGAGGTCGAAATGCATTGTGTTTTGTCCTGTAATCTGTTTGTCTGTATTTGCGGCGGTAACTAACACCGTTTCTTTTTAATTTTTTTTCTAAATAATGTTATTTGATTATGCCATCTTTTTCATTTGAACTCTTTTCTAGTGAACTTTTTTCAGTGACACAACAACAGTAATCTTAAGTCTTATGTTTGTCAGTTGGCCAGTGTGGCTTGAGAAAGGTTGAAATAAACCGAAATATGCACCGGAATGTCCCAAGATACCTTCGACACTCTCTCTGACCCTTTGCAGCATAACTTGCAATGGGTCTGCCAACCCTGCATGGAAGAGCAAAAGGAAATTCAGTCTAAGCAAGATGCCAGGTTGGACAAACTCTTAGACCTTATCCCACTGGTACACTCTCTTAGTGTCAGGATGGAGAAGATGGAGCAAAGCATGGGAGACAAACTGGAAGAGAAGATTGAAGAGGTGGTAGACAGAAAACTGGAAGAGATAGTGGAAGAAAAATTGGAGATTGAGAAAAGGAAGAAGAACCTGGTGATTGTCAACCTGAAAGAGAGTGTGAAAATGGACATTGAGGAGAAAAGGAAAGATGACCTGAAGGCAGCCAAAACACTTATAAGCAAACTTGTGGATCTGGAAGAAGACGAGCTGAGAGAACCCATAAGGTTGGGAAGAGAGGGTGGACACAGACCGAGAATGCTTAGGATGACAGTGAAAGGGGAAGAGAAGAAGAGGGAAATAATGAGAAAAGCGCCTGATACAAAGCTCCAGGGGACACAAAGGTTTACATAATTCATGACCTCACAAAGAACCAACGTGACAAACACAAAGTACTGAGAGAGGAGTTGCGACGGAGAGCTGAGGCAGGAGAACAAAACTTGGCCATAAGAAACTGGAAGATAGTGGAAGAGACTGGAACTCAGACAGGGTCCAAAAACCCAACCTCACTCTGGCGGAGGGTCTGAGGACACCCAAGGAACAGTTTCTTCTAGAAACTGACTCAAAAGAGAATGTGTACATAGTGTAAATAACAAAAGCTCAGATTTTTTCCATGTACTATATTCTAACGTTGATGGGTTTTTGAACAAAAGAGAAGAGTTGCTTTCCAGGATAGATGATATACATCGATGTGTAATGGCAGTGACCGAATTAATACCAAAGAATTTACAAAATTTCTGTGAGAAAGAGTTTTGCATTCCTGATTATGATACGTTCATTAATAGAAACCACCAACGCGGGGTAGCTTTATATATGGGTAGTTATTTAAATGCTAGAGAGTGTAATGATTTTGATGAATACGAGTATCAAGAAAGTGTTTGGTGTACTTTTGATAGTGAGTGTAATGGTAAAGTGTTGATTGGTTGTGTGTATAGAAACCCCAATAGTAGTACAGAAGAAAATAATAATAAACTATTTGAAATACTAAAATCTGATAGAATGTTAAAATATGACAAAATATGCATAATGGGGGATTTTAATTATCCGAATGTTTATTGGGATGGGAGATGGTCAGGGGCTAAGGGAAATGAGATCATAAGACAGGTGCATGATGCATTTTTAATCCAAAAAGTGACCAAACCAACAAGAAGAAGACCAGGGCAGAACCCAACCCTTGATGACTGGATATTGGTAAATGATGATAGTTTTATTTCAGAAGTTGTTCATCTTGATCCGTTGGGTAAAAGTGACCATGATGTTTTATCATTTCAATTGAATTTGGAAAAGCTTAATGATACAGATCAAGAAGAATTTACGTATAAATTGAACCAGGGGGACTATCAAAAATTTAGAAATATTATGGCTGATCATGATTGGAAAGGGATATCAGACATGGATATAGAAGAAACCTGGAGGTATATCAAGAATACTATACATGAGGGAATGGATAAGTGTATTCCCAAAATAAAGAAAAATGCAAAGAGGAAATTCACTCCAGTCTGGATGAATAAAAAAGCTATGAGAAGTATTAAAAAGAAGTATAAATTATTTAAAAAATACCTAAGTACTAAATCAGGAATAAATTACATGAAGTACATACGGGAAAGGAATAAATGTTGCAAGTTATTAAAAGTAACTAAAAGGGAATATGAAAAAATGGTTGCAAAAAATAGTAAAGATAATCCTAAATTATTTTGGAAGTATGTTCAAAATAGATTAAAAGTCAATACAAGTATTGGTGCCCTAAATAAACCAGATGGTTCCTTGGCAGTAAGTGATAGAGAAAAAGCGGACATATTAAATGATTTCTTTGTTAGTGTTTTTACACATGAAGATTTAACAAATATACCATTTTTGGATGAATGTGCATATTCAAGTGGGATATCCTTGTCAGAGGTAAGAGTTACCCCAAAAGCAGTGAGAGATAGATTGGTCAACTTAAACCCAAATAAAGCACAAGGACCTGATCAAATCCCCTCAAAAGTTTTAAAAGAATTAGGAAATGAATTATCTGTCCCACTATGTTCATTATTCAACAAAACATTAGAATCAGGTACCTTACCCCAAGACTGGAAGACAGCTGAAGTAACAGCCTTGTTTAAAAAGGGGTCAAAAGCAGATCCAGGTAACTATAGACCAGTCAGCCTGACTTGCGTAATATGTAAAGTGTTAGAAAGCATAATTAGAGATTCAGTTGTAGCTCATTTTACAGATAATGATTTATATGCAAAATGTCAGCATAGGTCTCGTAAAAAACGTTCTTGTGTTACTCAGTTGCTTGAAGTTGTAGAAGGTATGACAAAATTATTGGATGATGGTCACAATGTCGATGTTATATACTTAGATTTTAAGAAGGCTTTTGATACTGTGCCACATGAAAGGCTACTTGTTAAACTATCTGCTTATGGTATATCTGGCAAACTATTAAAATGGATACAAGGATTTTTGACAAATCGGGTACAGCTTGTAAGAGTAGGCAGTGAAAGATCTAATAAAGCCAAGGTTCTAAGTGGTATACCTCAGGGTAGCATCTTGGGCCCAATATTATTCACAGTGTTTATAAACGACTTGCCATTATCATTAAAAAGCACCTGTAAAATATTTGCTGATGATACAAAACTGTACGATAAAACTTCACAATTCTCAGATTTACAAAACGATCTATATAAACTCCAAAATTGGTCTGATGTATGGAATCTGTATTTCAATATCTCTAAATGTGGTGTGCTACATATTGGAAAGAACAACCAGAAACATGCTTATTATATGAGACATAATGGCAGCTTACAGAAGATAAAGACCTTAAAAAGAGAAAAGATTTGGGAGTAACTTTCGATAGCATGTTGTCTTTTGATCTACATATTGGCAGAATAGTTAATAAAGCCAATCAAATGTTGGGTGTCATAAGGAGAAGTTTCTCTTACTTAGATAAGGAGGTATTCCTAAAACTTTATAAATCTTTTGTGAGACTCATTTGGAATATGCTAATGTGATTTGGTGCCCATACTTGAAAAGACAGTCATCACAAATAGAAAGAGTTCAAAGACGTGCTACAAAGCTATTAAAAGAATGCAAAGATAAATCTTATGCAGAAAGATTACAATATTTGAATCTACATTCACTAAAAGGCAGAAGGACAAGAGGTGATCTTATACAGACTTATAAAATATTTAATGGATTTGACAATGTTTGTGTTGACTCACTCTTTTCTCTTTCACAACATAACATCACAAGAAATGCAGAAGGAAAGATATTTATTCAGCACTGCCGTACTAACAGAAGAAAATTGTCCTTTTCACACAGAGTAGCCCCTTTATGGAATGAACTCCCTACTAACATAAAATTTGCAGAAGACACTAACAAGTTCAAGAATATCTTGGATGTAATTCGAAAGTATAAGGAACTTTTCAACCAATTTGATGATTAAAATGCCATATTAGGCATTGTGTAACAAAATGACAATTGCGTTTCAACACCTATACTTTTAACAAAGAGTATTTGACAAAGAGGGGACGTACATAGGCCGCGAGGCCTAGGCTTTTGAGCCAGTCCCTACTACTACTACCACTACTACTACTACTACATGGGTGTTATGTGGCTTCTATTTTTCATCTTTTTCATTGAGCCATAGCAGATGGGCAGGTGTTGATGAATAGCAGTTATGACAGGTGACACTGATGTTTGAAAACAGAGAGAGAGAGAGAGAGAGAGAGAGAGGGGGGGAGGCGTTGACCGAGTCAATGGGAGACAACTCTTTGTGATATTCGGTCTGAAATCAGGTCATCAAGGAATGCAGTCCCTTATTTTACCAAGTTTAGTTTCGTATGAAATCCTGTTTAGCGTCACAATAATTCAATTGATCAGTGAAGCGAAATCTTTCTGATATTTTTTCAATTCACTGGCACTCAATGTTGATTTCATTAGAGACAATTCATCACAGCCATCGCTGGACTCAATCTTAGTTCCGTATTAGAGGGACAAAGTTCAGTGTCCTCATTTCATCAAGGACTGGAGTGTAGCAGTCGACTTTTCCGATCGAGAATGTCAGGACTTCGTGTGCTTGTAGGATGCAAGAGGGTCATCGACTACGCCGTGAAGGTCTTGTTAAGATATTCCCAGAGTACTAACCGCTTATAGAATTTTGATTACTTCTGTTTGAATGCAGTAGTAGTGTTCATTTTAAATTTGTGACACCGGTAACCTTAGCAGTAGCAAGTAAGAGAAGTAACCAACAGTTGTGTTTAGCAGCGATCATGATACGTAAGAGTAGGTGAGTAGGTCACTCACCACTATCTCACCTTTTGCAGAGTCAGGGTGTGACAGTTATATCACGACCAGTGACAAAGTAAGCTGGGAAAGGAATAGGCAACAATTAAATTGATGTGTGATGACTGAAAGACAAAAAGGTGAACATGTTTATAGTGATAACGTTGCTCGTTGGGTCACTGATAATCCTTACTGGTACAGCCACGCACGTGCATGTTTGCACAGGTCTACATCGTGTGAAGTGAGAGAATGTGTACGTAGTACGTATGTGTGTGTGTTATTGTTCAGCACATTGGTCCTGTCAGGACAGATTGAGATTTCATGTGTTGTTAATACACAGTTTGCATCGCCCACATCTTGGGAGTCATGTGTTTTTATGACAAAGTTTGTCCTCCCGCCCCTCCCCTCCCCCCAAAAACACACACACACACACACACACACACACACACACACACACACACACACACACACACACACCTAAGCTCCAACCTCCCAAGAAGAGAGAACGACGAAGTCACAATCAGCAGTTCACACAAATAGCCGCAGATACCAACTACCAGCTGATGTTGTTCCTCCCAAGAACAATTGCAGACTGGAACTCCCTCCCCAGTATACTATTGATGCCAAAACCCCTGACACATTTGTGTCACGGGTCAACAGGCTTCTTCAGTAGACTTCATACATCTGTTTCGTTGTGTGAATGGATGAGTGGAAGGATGTTGCGGGCCTGAGTTGACTACTGCAACCTGGGGTCAGCTAGTCCATAGTAATGAATGAAAAGCGACCGTGGTGGCCTGCTGGCAGCTCCGTGCTTAGCTTTTACCTTTGTGTGTGTGTGTGTGTGTGTGTGTATGCTAGTGAGTAGGTAAGGTAGGGGTGGGGAGTGTCACTTTGTGGTATGAATATGAGTAATCTCGTGCTAAAGAAATAGGAAGCAGAATAGGTGGGTTTTTTGTGTGTTTTTTTAAGCAGATCCCGTTTCACAGTCTCATAATAATCAGCCTGTTGATTGTGGAGACTTTATGGAAGAAGAAGAAGAAGACCAGATTTAAAAAAAACCCTAACATTTGAAATAAAAAAAGAATGCAGTTAAGTGGTGTAAATGTATCTCATTTTCAATCAGATACTGAGAAGACAGTTACAATTTTTAAAGCAGTAAAATTTGGCATGAACAACAGGCAGAAATGTATTTTATATTATGATTATTATTATCATTATTGAGAATATTTAATATGGTGCTTATCAGTGGATAGTGACTAAGCTCAACGCACTCTGTAAGTGTAACCCATGCTCTCGTTCCAGATCCGTGTGAAGCCGGACAAGTCAGGCGTGGTGACCGATGGGGTGAAGCACAGTATGAACCCCTTTGACGAGATCGCTGTGGAGGAGGCCGTGCGCTTGAAGGAGAAAAAACTGGCGTCCGAGATCATCGCCGTCTCCTGCGGGCCCACTCAGTGCCAGGTGACTGTGTGTGTGTGTGTGTGTGTGTGTGTGTGTGTGTGTGTGTGTGTGAAATGGGTACAGATGAGGGAGTGGGGGCAGAGGAGGTGGGTAACAGGCAATGGTAATTAATTGTATGTTAGCTCATATGGTCAAAGATCCAAGTTTGTGTCCTCTTTGTGACATGCGCTGCAAAAATACCAATGTATTCATTGACCATACCTACATTCATTGGAAATTTAAATGCAAAGACTTAACAGATAATGTTGTCAACCTTCACACGTGACAACATTTTTATTCAGCATTGAACACAAGTTGTAGTTTTGAAGTGTTCCAGCAAAGGTAAGTAAGGGAGATGTCAAAGTAGTTGTACATTTCTGGGGAAAACAAATTTACAAGCTAACAAAAATCCATGCTGTAGGTGCGTAGGTGACACACCGATGAATTTCACAACGTTACAATCGTGCATCATATTCCTATCTTTCACAAGCGGTAAACAAGAAAGTGAAATTGCTTTGTGCATGCTAGGACCCTGGGTATTTTCAAAAGTAAAATGACAAATGAGAACATTTATTGCTGTTGTTGGAAATAGACCTTTAGGAAAAATTGATCCAATAATTTTACAACTTATACAAGTACAAATGTGTAGATATATATTGAAAATAAAATCTATAATTTGAAAAAATATTTGAAACCCCCCCCCCCCCCCCCTACAAAGCATGAAACGTTTTCATCTGTCATGAAATGAATTGTCTAAAAATCTTGAGCAGTCTATCTGCTTAAAGATATGTGGACAATGTAGGTAAGGCTTGAGTCAAAGGCCCCCAAAAGATTGGAAGCAGTGTTCCTGATAAAGCACAACAAGGAGTTATTCAGCTCAGGTTTCAGATTGAACACTTAGATATTATAAATTATATTATCATTATGATGAATACTTATACAGCGCCTATTCTCGGCTAGAGACCAAGTTCTAAGTGCTTTACAATCCACACTCGTTTACACAATGGGCTGCCTACCTGGGTAGTGCCCACTGAAGAGCTGCCAGCTGGCGCTTCATTCAGTCGTTTCCCGTGTCATCCAGTCCATATCATTCAATATCGTTCACTCAGTTTCCTTACTTCCTTCATTCTTTCCATTTCTTTGGCAGGATGTATGCTATGTGTAACGTGTCATCCATACCAACGGCCAAACTGGCCTTCTCTTCCGAAAGTTGGTGATGGAGTTTAATGTGTGTGCAAGATGATGTGCGTGCATTCACACACGTAACCCTCGGTTTATAGTCTCATTTGAAGGACTAAATGAGGGTCGTCATAAAGCACAGTTGTTTTGAAAGCACCAGGTCAGTCAGTTGATTACTGTTCTGTTCTGGTCTTTGTAATGTGTCTTTACAACCACACACAAGTGGTTATTGAACCACTGGGCAGATTTCTGTGTGTGTGTGTCCATTTATATGTTGTGTATGGTGTGAGTGTTGTGTTGTGTATGCATATTTGTGTAGGTGTGTGCTGTGTGTATGTGTGGGGTGTTTGTGTGGGTGGGCGGGGGAGTGTGAGCGGACAAGTGTTGTATGAGCGTGTATTTTATACATCTGTATGATGTATTATGCGTGTGAGTGTGCATGTGTGAGTGTGTGTGTGTGTGACTGTGTGTGTGTGTGTGTGAGTGTGAGTGTGTGTGCTCAAATGTACACAAACGTACGTACATACTTGACGTTTTCACTCCTGCCTGATCACAACGATGGTCCAATATGTACATTGACATTACTGTGTGATGATAGCAGTATAATATGGTATAAAGTCCTGTCACAGTAACTTTTCTGCTTGTGGAGACTGAATCAGGTGGCAGTGTGGTTGAAAACGAGGCTAAATGCAAGAGAACAAACAATCACAAAATTTGAAGTAACTCATATTCAACAGACAGTTAACAGACAGTACGTAACAAGCAAGTGAATTTCAGCAAATGCACAATTGTCCATGTGTATGGTGTATATTTGTGTTGTGTATATAAGTTTGAGTATTTGTTCACAAAGTTTGGTTTGAAGAAAAAAAAATGTGCAACATGCATGAAAAGACGCTGCCCAGATGACTGTCCTAGCATCGGCAACAGAATGGTCATTGTTCTGCTTGCAGCCATCTTGGGGATGGTTCAGTGCATCATTATTTTGGTGCATTCTTATCAGGGAAGTCTGAAGAAGGCATAGTTATCAGAAATTCGCTTGTCTGTTTCACATTTGCATATTCAGCAAGCCTCACTCTGCACCTTCTCTGTGTGTTTGCGTTTTGCTTCATCCGTCCTTTTGACCTGGCGTTTAACTTACCGGATGTAAAATTAAAGAGAAAAGACTCGTGTTGTTTTAGTGATTCTCTAACACTATTGATTTGACAGTTGAACTTCATTGTTTTAGGAGACGCTTCGCACTGCGATGGCAATGGGAGCTGACAAGTCGATCCATGTGGAGGTCGACGCTGCCACCTATGATGTCATGCAGCCTTTGCATGTAGCCAAGATTTTGGCCAAGGTCGCTGAGGAGAACAAGATCGACCTCATCTTGCTGGGGAAACAGGTGAGTTTAGCCATGGCTACAACATTGACCTCATCTTGTTGGGGAAACAGATGCCCATGACTGCACCATCGACTTCATCTTGTTTAAACAGATGAGTTTTCCCATGACTACACCATCGACCTCATCTTGTTGTTTAAACAGATGAGTTTGACTACAATATTCACCATGTTGTTGGGGAAACAAGTGAGTTTGCCCACGACTGCAACATTGCTCTTGTTGCTGGGGGAAACAGGTGAGTTTGCCCACGACTACACCATTGACCTCATCTTGTTAGGGAGACAGGTGTTACTGGTCATGGTCACGGTGGCCCAGGAAAACCATTTTGACCTCATCATGCTGGGCATGTGGTTGTGTTGGAAATATGGCAGTCATAGCTCTTTTGTTTTACGTTTTTGCACGAAACCTGATGATGTTTGATGAGAGGAGATGAGAGAATGTGTGTTCAGCTGGGCTGTGGTACTGATAGTAAAAGTGGCGACCTTTGGGCCAGCCTTGAAAGAAGGGGGAGAGCGACAGCTGGTGTCTCACCATCCTCTCTGGGTTCTGTCTGCACCTGCTGCCTGTGCATGGGCAAAAAAAAAAAAAAAAAAAAGTAAAAAAGCAATTTCGCATTTGACAGTTCAGAGTTCAGTACTGCTGGCTTTTCTTCATTGTTATTGCTGTTGTGGCCTAGATTGTAGATTTTTGTTTTCAAAAAACGAAAATTGGGATGGGGTTCGGGGAATGGGAGGAGGGAGGGAGGGAGGGAACGGTGATGGTCACTGTGGGGTGGGGTGGATGGTGGTGGAGGGGGAGATAGGGTGTCTGTGTTTGTGTGTGTGACGACAATGCAGAGTAACATTTGGGTGTGATTTCTAATGTTACTTTTTGTACTCTATATGGTGATTGATGAACATTTGGGTGTGATTGCTAATGTTACTTTTTATACTCTATATGGTGATTGAGTAGCATTTGGATGTGATTTCTTATGTTACTTTTTATACTCTATAATTATACTGATTGGTATCAGCCTGAATGGTTTCGGGGTTGTGGACGAGCATTGACTCAGTGTCAGTTGAGTCGTATTCAGGCTGACTCTTTCAAAGATGACAGCAATGCAAAGGCAATATTTGACTTATCTGTATCACAGCCTGCCCAAGGATCTTTTATAGTTGAAAGCAGGCGGAGGACAGTGCACTTGGTTGACTGACTGGGGATGGTCGTTATCCTGCCTGTGGAACATCTGCACAGTGGGACATGCCCAGGCCGCAGGCAGCGCCTTCAGTACACCTGAGTACTCACCTGTGATCCACCATCGGCTGTTAAGGACCCCAGTACACCTGCGTATTTACCTGGGATCCTCCATCAGCTGTGAGGGACCCCAGTACACCTGGGCACTCACCTGGGATCCACCATCAGCTGTTAGGGATCTCAGTACACCTGGGTACTTACCTGGGACCCATCATCAGCTGTTAGGATCTCAATACACCTGGGTACTTACCTGGGACCCATCATCAGCTGTTAGGGATCTCAGTACACCTGGGTACTTACCTGGGATCCATCATCAGCTATTAGATATCCCAGTCAGAAATCCTGTTAAGGCCAGCAAAGGTAACCACAGCACTGTCAGAATTAAAATCTGTAGGGAAGGACAGGAACATCACAGCACTGTGGGAATTAAAACATCTACGGAAGGACAGGAACATCTGCATGAAACACAGGACCAGGCTCCTGCATGCACTGGTCTGTTCCGTCGTCCTGTACACAAGCAAGACATGGACTCTCACCGCAGAGCTGGAAAGAAGAATTCAAGGCATGGAAATGGGATGATACTGCAAGGCACAACAGATATACACTGATCATGACGCCAATGAACAAGTGTCACAGACCATCAAGCGGTGCATAGGACCGTACGAAGATCTACTGACATTCGTCGAGAGAAAAGAAAACTGTACATTGGTAAGGCCATGAAACAAGGTCAGTGAACTTGATTCAACAGTTTTCCAGGGAGCTGTTGAAGGAGGGAGATGGAGGGGAAGATGGGAGGGGGAGGAGGGGGGGGGAACCTGACGGACTGACAGCATTGCAGAGTGGACAGGGAAAATCTCTGCAAAGACCCAGGCCTTGGTACACAACTGGAGGAACCTGGAGAACTGTTCTTCAGTGTGGGGCCCCAATGACACCCCACGGAGAAAAAGAAGAAGTTTTTGTCATTCAGAAAGTGGAAGTGTTCTTGCTTCTGTTTAAACAATCTGTGTTAAGTATGCAAGCATGTGCTGGCATTCCAAGGGCTGTTTACGTGATGCAAGCATGTGCTGGCATTCCAAGGGCTGTTTACGTGATGCAAGCATGTGCTGGCATTCCAAGGGCTGTTTACCTGATGCAAGCATGCGCTGGTATTCCAAGGGCTGTTTACATGATGCAAGCATGTGCCAGTATTCCAAGGGCTGTTTACATGATGCAAGTATGTGCTGGTATTCCAAGGGCTGTTTACATGATGCAAGCATGTGCTGGCATTCCAAGGGCTGTTTACATGATGCAAGCATGTGCTGGTATTCCAAGGGCTGTTTACATGATGCAAGCATGTGCTGGCATTCCAAGGGCTGTTTACCTGATGCAAGCATGCGCTGGTATTCCAAGGGCTGTTTACATGACGCAAGCATGTGCCAGTATTCCAAGGGCTGTTTACATGATGCAAGTATGTGCTGGTATTCCAAGGGCTGTTTACATGATGCAAGCATGTGCTGGCATTCCAAAGGCTGTTTACATGATGCAAGCATGTGCTGGTATTCCAAGGGCTGTTTACATGATGCAAGCATGTGCTGGCATTCCAAGGGCTGTTTACATGATGCAAGCATGTGCTGGTATTCCAAGGGCTGTTTACATGATGCAAGCATGTGCTGGCATTCCAAGGGCTGTTTACATGATGCAAGCATGTGCTGGCATTCCAAGGGCTGTTTACATGATGCAAGCATGTGCTGGTATTCCAAGGGCTGTTTACATGATGCAAGCATGTGCTGGCATTCCAAGGGCTGTTTACATGATGCAAGCATTTGCTGGCATTCCAAGGGCTGTTTACATGATGCAAGCATTTGCTGGCATTCCAAGGGCTGTTTACATGATGAAAGCATTTGCTGGCATTCCAAGGGCTGTTTACGTGATGCAAGCATGTGCCGGTATTCCAAGGGCTGTTTACATGATGCAAGCATGTGCCGGTATTCCAAGGGCTGTTTACATAGTGCAAGCATGTGCTGGCATTCCAAGGGCTGTTTACATGATGCAAGCATGGGCTCGCATTCCAAGGGCTGTTTACATGATGCAAGCACGTGCTGGTATTCCAAGGGCTGTTTACATGATGCAAGCATGGGCTGGCGTTCCAAGGGCTGTTTACATGATGCAAGCACGTGCTGGTATTCCAAAGGCTGTTTACATTGCTTTTCTCTCAAGGCTTTGCCATTTTGTTAATTTTTTTAAACAGACGAGCATATCTATTGACTGTGATTAGTTTTGAGCCACCAGTAAACGGCAAACGTATGTTCCTGTATTTGCTGTTTGAATCTGTGGGGATGTAAGCCTGCATTGTTAACTGCATCATTTGTATTTTGATTGTCACAGACATTTGGAGTCACAACGTTAACCTTGTTTGAAGTCACACTGTAAGATTTGTCATTGATTTTCAGGCGATCGATGACGATTGCAACCAGACTGGACAGATGACGGCAGCATTGCTTGATTGGCCCCAAGTGAGTGAGCTTTCTCTCTTTGTTCATTCTTGTGTGTGCTTAATGAAGAATGATAATGATAACTGGGTCATAATTATGACAGTTATTACAGGAATGTCGGTTGTCCCAGTTTTGTTATGTCTTGTTGCTACAGGTTACAAACCGTTCTGATGTTACACCGATTTTGAAATCATTTTTGTTTTTATGCAAACGTCAAAAGTCATTCTGATGTTATCACTTTCACTTATGCCCATTGCTCCCAGTGGAGCATAGGCCATCGACGAGCCATCGCACTCTGTTCTGGGCTGTTCTGGCCATTCCAGTCCAGTTGGTCCCTCTGCCTCTGCCTCGGTGTCTCGCCTGATGTTATGCCAGTGTTAAAATTGTTCCGATGTTACACCAATGTCAGAATTGTTCCGAAAGAGTTCATTTCAGCAAGGAAAGGTAACTGGACTGCCTGTTTGTTACAGGCTGCTGCATAGTTTGGCAACACACATGATGATGAACTGAGCACATTTTGGACAGCGAGTTGTTCCACTAGTCTCCGCAACACACATGATGATGAACTGAGCACATTTTGGACAGCAAGTTGTTCCACTAGTCTCCGTAACACACATGATGATGAACTGAGCACATTTTGGACAGCGAGTTGTTCCACTAGTCTCCATAACACACATGATGATGAACTGAGCACATTTTGGACAGCGAGTTGTTCCATTAGTCTCCGCTAATGAACTTGAGCCGTAGCCAGTTGTTTGCCTGTGTACACAGAACCCATGTGAAGTGGACCAATGAGCTGATTGTTTTTTTTCTCAAACATGAAAGGATGTGACCTCATTCTTTGTGACATCTGAGTTCACTGTGTTCAGGATAGTGATGAGGGAGGCTGTGATTTGGTTCAGTGACGTTGTGTTAAGGATGGGTTGTAGTTCATGAGAAGCTGCATCGGGAAGCAGAAACGTTGGCCAAAGTTGTATGAAAAGTGTCCATGTGTGGTTCATCCATCCATCCTGGAGACTTGCCTACATGTTGTCACAATGACAGAATTTAATTCAGTTGTTAGTAGACGGTTCATGTGTGCCATGTACATGACATTGCATGCATGCCGATGCAAACAAGAGGATGAGCTTTCCTGAAGACAATCAGAATGTTCCAATGAAATTTTCATGTTGTTCCTAAGAACAGGTCAGAGGGGTTGCCCTCTCTGTTATGATGTAATGCTTTATCTCATGAAAGAACAGTTCAAAAGTGCTTGCACATGTCATTAGCACCAAGTGTATTATGTAATTAAAAAAAAGAACACTTGTGGGCACAAACATAAAATTAAGGGAGGGAAGGAGAAGGTGTTGGAAGGGGAAGGGTAGGGGGGTTGATTGACAAAGAAGAATCAGAAGTCAGAAATGGAGGTCAAGAAGGAAGATGTTGAGACTAGTTTTGTCACAGGGTAGTTTTGTCAGGGGGTAGTTTTGTCAGAGGGTAGTTTTGTCACAGGGTAGTTTTGTCAGAGGGTAGTTTTGTCACAGGGTTTGGTAGTTTTGTCAGGGGGTAGTTTTGTCAGAGGGTAGTTTTGTCACAGGGTTTGGTAGTTTTGTCAGGGGGTAGTTTTGTCACAGGGTAGTTTTGTCACAGGGTTTGGTAGTTTTGTCACAGGGTAGTTTTGTTACAGGGTAGTTTTGTCACAGGGTAGTTTTGTCACAGGGTTTGGTAGTTTTGTCACAGGGTAGTTTTGTCAGGGGTAGTTTTGTCAGAGGGTAGTTTTGTCACAGGGTTTGGTAGTTTTGTCACAGGGTAGTTTTGTCACAGGTAGTTTTGTCAGAGGGTAGTTTTGTTAGAGGGTAGTTTTGTCACAGGTAGTTTTGTCAGAGGGTAGTTTTGTTCACAGGGTAGTTTTGTCAGGTAGTTTTGTCAGGGGGTAGTTTTGTCAGGGGTAGTTTTGTCAAGGGAGGTAGGTAGTTTTGTCAGGGGGTAGTTTCAAATCAGGGTAGTTTCAAATCAGGGTAGTTTCAAATCAGGGTGACTGGAGGCAGAAAGTCAAACACAAATACCAAAAAAAAAAAAATTCTGAGCGGCCAAAAGGAGGAACAAACAAATGAACAAATCAGACATGTTTGTCCTGCCTGAAGAAGACCCAATAGGTTGAAACATGTCGCATCTGATACATGATTTGGTTGTTCCTTCATTTGGCAGCTCAGTGACATTTTTTGCTTTTATAATATCAAAAGAGAAAGAAAAATTCTTTCTTGACAAAGAGACCGCTTGTGTACAGTATTTTGGTGGCTGACAGTTGTTTGAATCTTTGGATTGGGAAGGAGAATGGATGGGATGTAGATCGCTTTGAACAGGATGGGATATTCTTGTTTGTGTGTGAGTGAATGTGTGGAAGAGAGGATGGGGGTGCACTGTGTATGTGCTGGGAGTGCCTGTTTCTCTGTGGCTTCACAGTTACAGCAGTATAATTCAAATTCACCCCCGAAGTTGTGCTCACACAGCCGGCCTGCAGTGCTAAAGCTTTTAGTGTGATAAGACTTCATGGTTGATGAGAATCGGAAATCGGGTGGGAAAGGTCAAAGGTTGGTGGGAGTCCGTTCAGGAGGAAAGGTAGGCTCTCAGAGAATTGTATGTAGTTTGTAAGAAAGTAAAGAAGGGGTTCTAATGTACAAACTGAATTATAAAGATTTTTTTTTTTTACATAAGAAAATGTATGGGCAAGCACCAATCAGCCTTTTGTGTTTGAGCGGCTAGATGTAAAGCTCTTGCTGACTGGCTGTTGATAGAATCTTCCTGAGGGAAAAACCCCTAAGTAAAAGGCAAGAAAGTGTTTACTCCAGACCCTAGCAAGAGTCAGCGCAGTAGCGCCGTACCCCTGTGGGTCCACTGGCTCATGTAGGCCACACCTGTGGCTGTCGGTTCAGGTATGTCGTACCCTTTGGTCTGCTCACCTGAGAAGGCTGTGTTCTTGCTGGCGTGGGTTGGCTTGTTCCTGGACACTGCTGTGTCTGTCCTCTCTATCACTGCGTCTGTGATTCAAAGGACAAGGAACTTCTCCTTCTTCTTCTGCGTACGCAGGCTGATACTCCTGCGGACACTTCCTGTACAGACAGGCAAGTATTAATCCCATCTGCCCAACAAAGGGAGTGGAGTTTTGTATGCATGTCCGTTTTTTATCCCGCCATAAAGGCAGCCATACTCCATCTTCGGGGAAGGTGCATGCTATGTGTAACATGTCATCCATACAAACGGCCAAACTGGCCTTCTTTTCCGAAAGTTGGTGATGGGATTTTACGTGTGTGCAAGATGTTATGCGTGCGTTCACACACAGAACCTCGGGTTATAGTCTCATTCGAAGGACTGTATGGGAAATTGAGTCAGAACCCAATGTTAACTCTGAGGGAAAAATCGCCATGAACCGAAACGGCCTGTCAGAGATTCGAACCTGCAACCCTTGGATTACGAGTCCAATGCTCTACCAACTGAGCTATTCCGGCCCCCGGACAAGGAATTCAAAGAGGCTGTTGTATAACTTTCAGTGAGACGTATTGAAGCCGTTTTGACCTCAAGAAATAGGTAAGGTAGAACTGAAGAAGGCTGTTGTATAACTTTCAGTGAAACGTATTGAAGCCGTTTCGACCTCAAAAAATAGGTAAGGCAGAACTGAAAGAGGCTGTTGTATAACTTTCAGTGAAACGTATTGAAGCCGTTTTGACCTAAAAAAAAAATAGGTAAGGTAGAACTGAAAGAGGCTGTTTTATAATTCAGTGAGGGTGGACAGGGTACTGAATACTACTGATTTGGGGGGTGTTTTTGTACACTTTCTATGTGTGATGCATACCTCTGCCTCATAGATACAAAAGATGGACAGGGAGCTGAAAGAGGCTAATTTTTTCTTTTCTTTCTCTCTTAGTTTTTGTTGTTGTTTTTGTTTACACTTTCTATGTGTGATGTATAAAGATGGACAGGGAGCTGAAAGAGGCTAATTTTTTGTTTTCTTTCTCTCTTAGTTTTTGTTGTTGTTTTTGTTTACACTTTCTGTGTGTGATGTATACCTCTGCCTCAGAGATACAGAAGGTGGACAGGGAACTGATAGAGGTTGATTTTTGTTTTTTTGTTTTTGACTTTCTGTGTGTGACCTGTGCCTCAAAGACAGAGAAGATGGATAGGGAACTGATTTAAAAAAAAAATTTTCTGTGTGTGACATATACCTGTGGGTCTGAAGATGGTGATGGTGGACAGGGAGCTAAAAGAGACTGATCCACTTCTCTTTTTTTTCAAATTTTTTTTTTTTAATGTGTGATTTCAGGCCACCTTTGCCTCGAAGATTGAGAAGACGGACGGGGAGCTGAAGGTGGTGAAGGAGATTGACGGTGGGCTGGAAACCATTCAGGTGAAACTCCCAGCCGTCGTCACGGCCGACCTGCGACTCAACGAACCGCGCTACGCCACGCTGCCCAACATCATGGTAAGCTGCTGACCTTGACCTTGGGGCTGGGAACTTTCTCCAGATCGGCAGATTTCAGCAGATTCAGAATTTTACTTTTTTGGTTCCTTCGCTTTTTTTTTTGTGAAAGAAAAACAAAGAAAAAGTCAACAACACATGCATGACAAGAGATGTTAACTGTAGACTGCTCCGTCAGCAGATAGCTGGCTACTCTTGGCATCACATCAGCATTTTGACGAGCAAGTTTTCAAGAGCAGAATGGCAGTGATGAGGTTGGACTTTGTCCAGGCTGGGGAAACTTTTGAGGAAAAGGGGAAAATAACTCTTGGAAGTGGGACTTTACAGGGAAGGTTGTAACAGAAGAGAGCGTTCTTCGTTTTGCGGGAAAAGTCAACTTTCCGGTTGGTGCTTGCTGCCTCTTTTGTGGCTGGGAAATAAACTACACAAGTATAAACCTCTTGGCCATTACAAAATCGGTGTAATTTTCCATAATTTTGGGGTGTAATTTTCCTTTATTTTTTATGCCTTATTGGGCCACTAATCCATAAATGGTCAGTCTATGAATTTTCAGCTTCCTGAACCATGGTTGAGGTATATTGCGATAGTTAGTTGGAATTTGTCATAAAAAGACGATTTTGAGAACTTGAGCACCACTTGGTTTTTGCTGTACGAATTGATTAAGGAGTCCTCTGCTAACTTTTTGAAACATGGTGATGTTCACTTAAAAAAAAAAGAATGAAATCTGGTAGTTTAAAAAAAAAAAAGGTGATTAATCATTCCACATGGATACATGGCTATGAGGTCAGTCCATTGTTGGTGGCCTTGTGGTCAGTGAGGCGTTGGTGTCCACACTAGAGATTTCACTGGGTGCACACTCTCACAGGAATTGCTGTGATGGCTTAAAAAAATTAGTAAATAAATAAAAAGAAAGAAAAAAAGATGAAGACAGAAAAGCATGAAAAACTTTCATCAAAGTCGCTGTGACAGGAAGACAAAAACAAAAAAAAGGCCATTGTGACCATTTTCTTCTTTATTATTTTTTTCTCTGGTTTTCCAGTTCTGGTCTGCTGCCTTCTCTCAGAGTCAGTTTTTTTTTTTTTTACCAGAAATGTTTAGGTTATTTGTCTTTCACACCCTATGCCTCTGTTCCCTTTACAAACTTCTCCTCTGGAATCGCCCCCTCCCTTCCCTCCTCTACCTTTTACCCCCACCTCCTACACACGCACACATTTCTCTTGTGTCTCTGTCTCAGTCTCACACACACACACACACTTAACCCACCCATTCTTTCTTAGCACTGTGGTTACCCATGAACAGGGCAAAGCTTGGAGGTGGAAAACGGGGGCCGGAATAGCTCAGTTGGTAGAGCGCCGGACTTGTAATCCAAGGGTTGCGGGTTCGAATCTCCGCCGGGCAGTTTTGGTACAGGGGGATATTTCCCCCGGAGTTAACATTAGTTTTGACTCCATTTCCCATACAGTCCTTCGAGTGAGACTGTAAACCGAGGTTCTGTGTGTGAACGCACGCATAACATCTTGCACACATGTAAAATCCCATCATGAACTTTCGGAAGAGAAGGCCAGTTTGGCTGTTGGTATGGAAGACACATTACACATAGCGTGCACCTTCCCCGAAGATGGAGTATGGCTGCCTTAATGGCGGGATGAAAGACAGTCATGCACACAAAACTCCACTCCCTTTGTAGGGTAGATGGGATGAATCCTTGCCTGTCCATATAGGGAGTGTCTGAAGGAGTATCAGCCTGCGTACGCAGAAGAAGAAGAAGAAGGAGGAGGAGGGGGAAAGCACCACATCCGGCCTCTGAAGTAAGCAGGAATGAAGTGGGCTGTCATGAAGTCTGAACACAAGCGACGACTGCACAACAGTGCAGAACAGTCATGTTTTGAAAGGCAGTCTCAGAACACCTCGCTGGACTCTGTGTCAGTGTTTTCCATGATATACCTTTTTCTTGATTTGCTGGGCAATTTTACGTGTTAAATCATTTACGGGGAAGGGGGGGGGGGGGGGGGGGGGGGGTGAAAAAGGGACTGAATACTTTTTTTTTTTTTCAATTCTTTTATCATTACTTTTTTTTTTTTAGTTGTATTTCATTTATTTCTTAATAATAAATCCATTCTGTTATGAAAGGTACTGTTGCGAGAGTTTCCTTGGATCTCTCTTAAAAAAATCTTCAAACCGTATGAAATTGTCAGAAACAAAAGCGATAGTCCTCCAAAGGGAAGAAAACAGTACACAAGATCACAATTCCACTCTTCAAATTTTCGGCCGCGTGGCCTTTTTTCTCTTGAAAAAGGCCACGTGGCCGAAAATGTGAAGAGTGGAAATGTGATCGTGCATATCAAATTGAAAATTAACAACTTGCTCTGACTCATGCATGCACATGACATGGCTCAGGATTTCCATGAATTCATGTACATATGTGATGAAAATGAAATGAAGCAGTTCATGATTATAACTTCTGAGACATTTAAAAGGTGGAGAAAGACAATGGCAGGGGAGAAGTAGTTGGGAGGGAGCACACGGTTGAAAGTTTGGAGTCCGTTGAATGTTTATAAATTATTCATTTTCTCTTGCTGATTACGATAAAAATTTAGGGATAGGCAGGTCTGAAGGAAGAAGAAAAGTTGAAGAGTATTGTGTGGTCTTGATGAAGCACCCCACCTGGGTGAAATGTAGAACATGATAAAGCAGATGAAGGAGGTGAAGAAAGTTCATGACTTGTCTCACAGCATGATGCAGGATTGGTTGTAGGCCTCAGAATGTCTCACAGCATGATGCAGGGTTGGTTGTAGGCCTCAGAATGTCTCACAGCATGATGCAGGGTTGGTTGTAGGCCTCAGAATGTCTCACAGCATGATGTAGGGTTGGTTGTAGGCCTCAGAATGTCTCACAGCATGATGTAGGGTTGGTTGTAGGCCTCAGAATGTCTCACAGCATGATGTAGGGTTGGTTGTAGGCCTCAAATGTCTCACAGCATGATGAAGGGTTGGTTGTAGGCCTCACAATGTCTCACAGCATGATGAGGGTTGGTTGTAGGCCTCCAATGTCTCACAGCATGATGTAGGGTTGGTTGTAGGCCTCCGAATGTCTCACAGCATGATGTAGGGTTAGTTGTAGGCCTCAGAATGTCTCACAGCATGATGCAGGGTTGGTTGTAGGCCTCAGAATGTCTCACAGCATGATGCAGGGTTGGTTGTAGGCCTCAGAATGTCTCACAGCATGATGTAGGGTTGGTTGTAGGCCTCAGAATGCCTCACAGCATGATGTAGGGTTGGTTGTAGGCCTCAGAATGTCTCACAGCATGATGTAGGGTTGGTTGTAGGCCTCAGAATGTCTCACAGCATGATGTAGGGTTGGTTGTAGGCCTCAGAATGTCTCACAGCATGATGCAGGGTTGGTTGTAGGCCTCAGAATGTCTCACAGCATGATGCAGGGTTGTTGTAGGCCTCAGAATGTCTCACAGCATGATGCAGGGTTGGTTGTAGGCCTCAGAATGTCTCACACCATGATGCAGGGTTGGTTGTAGGCCTCAGAATGTCTCACAGCATGATGTAGGGTTAGTTGTAGGCCTCAGAATGTCTCACAGCATGATGCAGGGTTGGTTGTAGGTCTCAGAATACCTCACAGCATGATGCAGGGTTGGTTGTAGGCCTCACAATGTCTCACAGCATGATGCAGGGTTGGTTGTAGGCCTCAGAATGCCTTACAGCATGATGCAGGGTTGGTTGTAGGCCTCAGAATGTCTCACAGCATGATGCAGGGTTGGTTGTAGGCCTCAGAATGCCTCACAGCATGATGTAGGGTTAGTTGTAGGCCTCAGAATGTCTCACAGCATGATGCAGGGTTGGTTGTAGGCCTCAGAATGCCTCACAGCATGATGCAGGGTTGGTTGTAGGCCTGAAAATGTCTCACAGCATGATGGAGGGTTGGTTGTAGGCCTCAGAATGTCTCACAGCATGATGTAGGGTTGGTTGTAGGCCTCAGAATGCCTCACAGCATGATGTAGGGTTGGTTGTAGGTCTCAGAATGCCTCACACAGCATGATGCAGGGTTGGTTGTAGGCCTCAGAATGCCTCACAGCATGATGTAGGGTTGGTTGTAGGCCTCACAATGTCTCACAGCATGATGTAGGGTTGGTTGTAGGCCTCACAATGTCTCACAGCATGATGCAGGGTTGGTTGTAGGCCTCAGAATGCCTCACAGCATGATGTAGGGTTGGTTGTAGGCCTCAGAATGTCTCACAGCATGATGCAGGGTTGGTTGTAGGCCTCAGAATGCCTTACAGCATGATGCAGGGTTGGTTGTAGGCCTCAGAATGTCTCACAGCATGATGCAGGGTTGGTTGTAGGCCTCCGAATGTCTCACAGCATGATGTAGGGTTGGTTGTAGGCCTCAGAATGTCTCACAGCATGATGTAGGGTTAGTTGTAGGCCTCAGAATGTCTCACAGCATGATGCAGGGTTGGTTGTAGGCCTCAGAATGTCTCACAGCATGATGCAGGGTTGGTTGTAGGCCTCAGAATGTCTCACAGCATGATGCAGGGTTGGTTGTAGGCCTCAGAATGCCTCACAGCATGATGTAGGGTTGGTTGTAGGCCTCAGAATGTCTCACAGCATGATGTAGGGTTGGTTGTAGGCCTCAGAATGTCTCACAGCATGATGTAGGGTTGGTTGTAGGCCTCAGAATGTCTCACAGCATGATGCAGGGTTGGTTGTAGGCCTCAGAATGTCTCACAGCATGATGCAGGGTTCGTTGTAGGCCTCAGAATGTCTCACAGCATGATGCAGGGTTGGTTGTAGGCCTCAGTGTCTCACACCATGATGCAGGGTTGGTTGTAGGCCTCAGAATGTCTCACAGCATGATGTAGGGTTAGTTGTAGGCCTCACAATGTCTCACAGCATGATGTAGGGTTGGTTGTAGGTCTCAGAATACCTCACAGCATGATGCAGGGTTGGTTGTAGGCCTCACAATGTCTCACAGCATGATGCAGGGTTGGTTGTAGGCCTCAGAATGCCTTACAGCATGATGCAGGGTTGGTTGTAGGCCTCAGAATGTCTCACAGCATGATGCAGGGTTGGTTGTAGGCCTCAGAATGCCTCACAGCATGATGTAGGGTTGGTTGTAGGCCTCAGAATGTCTCACAGCATGATGCAGGGTTGGTTGTAGGCCTCAGAATGCCTCACAGCATGATGCAGGGTTGGTTGTAGGCCTGAAAATGTCTCACAGCATGATGGAGGGTTGGTTGTAGGCCTCAGAATGTCTCACAGCATGATGTAGGGTTGGTTGTAGGCCTCAGAATGCCTCACAGCATGATGTAGGGTTGGTTGTAGGTCTCAGAATGCCTCACAGCATGATGCAGGGTTGGTTGTAGGCCTCAGAATGCCTCACAGCATGATGTAGGGTTGGTTGTAGGCCTCACAATGTCTCACAGCATGATGTAGGGTTGGTTGTAGGCCTCACAATGTCTCACAGCATGATGCAGGGTTGGTTGTAGGCCTCAGAATGCCTCACAGCATGATGTAGGGTTGGTTGTAGGCCTCAGAATGTCTCACAGCATGATGCAGGGTTGGTTGTAGGCCTCAGAATGCCTCACAGCATGATGCAGGGTTGGTTGTAGGCCTCAGAATGTCTCACAGCATGATGTACGGTTGGTTGTAGGTCTCAGAATGCCTCACAGCATGATGTAGGGTTGGTTGTAGGCCTCAGAATGTCTCACAGCATGATGCAGGGTTGGTTGTAGGCCTCAGAATGCCTCACAGCATGATGTAGGGTTAGTTGTAGGCCTCAGAATGTCTCACAGCATGATGCAAGGTTGGTTGTAGGCCTCAGAATGCCTCACAGCATGATGTAGGGTTGGTTGTAGGCCTCAGAATGTCTCACAGCATGATGTAGGGTTGGTTGTAGGCCTCAGAATGTCTCACAGCATGATGCAGGGTTGGTTGTAGGCCTCAATGTCTCACAGCATGATGTAGGGTTGGTGGTAGGCCTCAGAATGCCTCACAGCATGATGCAGGGTTGGTTGTAGGCCTCAGAATGTCTCACAGCATGATGTAGGGTTGGTGGTAGGCCTCAGAATGTCTCACAGCATGATGCAGGGTTGGTTGTAGGCCTCAGAATGTCTCACAGCATGATGTAGGGTTGGTTGTAGGCCTCAGAATGTCTCACAGCATGATGCAGGGTTGGTTGTAGGCCTCAGAATGTCTCACAGCATGATGCAGGGTTGGTCGGCCTCAGAATGCCTCACATGCCACGGTTTTCAGTTCATGATTTAGAAATGGCCCAGGGTCTCGTACATTTCCCTCCGTGATTTTTTTTTTTTTTTTTTTTTGCTCATCTTCACCTGTGATTTAGTTTGTTTGGATGTGGAGGGGGGGATATCAGCCAGAGTATCTGATTTTTTTTTTTTGGAGGCAGGGCTTCTGATAAATAACATGCGCAGGAAGTAAGTAAGAACACTGCAGCAGGTACATCTAGTATGCCTTTGGGATATTCCGAAATGTTTAAGCCAGGCGCTTGCCAAACTGCGTCACTGTGTTTTGGGAATACTGATCTGTTGGTGTACAGTGAATAGAGTAGAAAGAAACTCGTGGAGAGCGTGGCAGCAGAGAGTCCTCAGAAGAGAAGCCCCCTTCAAGCAAGTGTTTCGGCCCTTATCTCCTGACACTCTAGGGGGGTTGGGCCACACCCGGTTCATGACTCCGGATGTCCCTCTGCTGCCCCCTTTTTCCCATCTTGGGACAAGCCATGGCTGGGATTCGAACCTATGACCCTCTGGACATGCTCATTTTCCACTTAATGACTCGCGCTTTAACCACTGAGCCACAGGGACACCTGATATTTGTAGGGAAATTAAGCCTTATGAAGTTCACTTTTGTTCCTCCTTGACCAGATCCAGCTTGAACACCTCTCTGCCGCTTCTGCCATTGCTTTCAGGGCTCTGGTTTTTTCCTTCCCTGCAACTGAGAGCTGTTTCATGAGGCTGTATGCAGACGTTCCTACAAACCCCCTAGCTCCAATTTCTGCAGTGAGGACTTTGACCTGATAGCCTTCTCTCCTCAGGCTGTTTGCCAGATCAGCATACTTTTCAGTCTTGTAGATTTGAGCTGCCTCCATTCTGTTCTCATATGGCACCGTGAGCTCGATCATGATCAGCTGCTTGGTTGACTTAGAGTGGACTACTATGTCTGGTCTCATGCCACTCTTGCTGATGATCTCTGGGTGACTCTTCCATTCTGGAGGTCTGCAGTGCACTCCCAGTCATCTGCCCCGTCCAGCAGACTCTGCCTGCATGTTTCGAGTGGCACTGTTGTTCTTGGCCATGATTTGCTGCCTCCTGCCGTGAAGAATGTTGCGGGTGCTTTTGGAGTCCTGATTTTCCCTTTTGTGGTGTTGGTACTAGCCCAGACTACTTGTACAATTTCTTTGAGCACTTGGTTGTGCCTCCATGTGTACCTTCCTTGAGCCAGGGCTACTTTACATGAGCTTAGGACATGCTCCACTGTTTGTTTTTCATGGCAGAGGGGCATGCAGGATCGTCTGTTTTCCCCCACTTCACCAGGTTTGCATTTGAGGGCAGAAGGTCATATGCAGATCTGAGAATGAAGCTGATCCAGAGAGGGGCCATGTGCCAAATGTCATTCCAAGTGAGACTTCTTTGGAGTGCATTCTCCCACGTTGTCCATTGCCCTTGCTGGCTCTGCTGGACTGCTTTTTGGAGTCTTTTTTGGTCTTCTTCTTTTCTCATCTCCTGAATCATCATGTCTCTTTTGGCTTTTCCTTTGGCCTTTGACCACCATTCAGTTTTGGTCACCCCCAGTCCTTGTCTGTTGGTCTGTGTGTGTCCTGTTATTTCTCTGATCTTGAGACTTTCTTTTGCAGAATCCATCGCCTCTTGAACTTTCCATTTTCTGCCTGTCTTCAGCTGGGGCTTGATTGCTTCTACCACCTTGTCTCCTGAGTCCTCCAGCATGCTTTGAAGTCTGATCTTCCCTGCTTTGTATTCCTCCAGGATGGATTTCAGGGGTAGTTTCAGCTTTGCTTGGCGACAGTACAGCGCTATGTCAGTCAGACAGGGTGGGACACCAAGCCATTTCCTTGTGAACTTGTTGATTTTGGCTTCCATTGCCTCCACTATGCTGGTGCAGATGTCGTATATCATCAGAGGCCATGGCAGCTTTGGTATCAGCATGAACTGCAGACACCAGACCTTGTATTTGCCAGGGAGCCCTCACTGGTCAATGGTCTCCAAGCCTTCCTCCGCCATCTGCTTGGTTTCTTTTGCTCTTTGTGTGTCTTTCAGCGTATCATCATACCATCTTCCAAGGCTCTTGACTGGTTCTTCTGTGACTGTTGGAATGGCCTGGTTGGCAACACTGAAGACCACAGATCCGGCCACTTTTCCTTTCCTCAGTGAGAGACTCCGTGATTTCTTTGGCTTGAACTTCATTCTGGATGAGGCAACTATGTCGTCCAGCCTCTCCAGCACATGACGTGTCTCGTCTTCTCTGGATGAAATCACTGTAGTGTCATCCATGAAGGCCTTGAGAGGAGGCATCTTGTATCCATCGCCAAGGTCTGTTTGTCTCGCGTTGTTTGTTGCTGCTTTCAAGATGAGTTCCATTGCCAGCACGAACAGTATTGGGGAAATTGCACAGCCCATTGCAATACCCACATCCAAGTTGATCCAGTCTGTTGTGTACTCCTTGGTAGAGAACCGCATTGAAAAGCCATTGAAGTACTTCTTGAGCATGTCGCGGATGTTCTTTGGCACATGGTACATCTCAAGAGCCAACTGTATCATCTCATGGGGTACAGATCCATATGCGTTTGCCAGATCAAGCCACACTACGTCCAGGTCTCTCTTTTCTGTTTTTGCTTTTTGGATTGCGTCCCAGATCATTGTGGCGTGTTCTACACAGCCAGCCACGCCTGGGATGCCACCTTTCTGGACTGACACATCCAAGTACTTGTTTTCCATCAGGTACTTGGTCAGCCTTGCTGCCATGACAGAGAAGAAGATTTTCCCTTCGACGTTCAGTAGTGATATTGGCCTGAACTGGCTAATGTCACTTGAGTTTTGCTCTTTGGGGATGTACACACCATCTGCCGTCATCCACTGGCCGCTGATCTTCTGGTTTCTCCAAGCCGATCGCAGCAGCCTGTGGAGCCACTCCAGCACCTTGGGACATTTCTTGTAAAGCTGGTAAGGTATTCCGTTTGGCTCTGGTGATGATTTGGCTCTGGCTTTGTCGACCACCTTCTTGATTTCCGCCAACGTTGGAGGCTTGCCATTGAACTGTTCCTCAGGGTTGGTTGGCCACACCAGACCTTGAATGTCGAGTGGTGCTTTGCTCTGTGGGTCAGAGTATGTTTTCCTCAGATGCTGCTCAAGAACTCCTTTGTCCACACTTAGGGTCCCAGATTTTGGCTGCTCAAACAGTGTTCTGGCAAACTGGAAGGGATCTCTGAAGAAGCGCTCTTGTGTCTTCTTCTTTTTGCTCTTCCTCTTCCTCGCAGATTCCGCTTTGCTGAGGGCACTGTGTTTTTCTTTCAGGTCTTTCCACAGTTTTTCCAAGCCTTGTTTTTCAGCTGGCAGTGCGGTCTTCATTTGCATCTTGAGGTTTTTCTTTTGGACCCTGATCTTGTCCATCTTTTCTTGGCGTCTGGATTTCTTTGGAGGTGTTTTCTCTTTGGGTAGTTTTGCTCCATAGGCGTCTCTACATGTGGCATACACAATGTCCCCATATGTGGCTAGTTTGTGTTCCAGGGTGCTTTTCCCTATCAGTGCATCGAGTCTTTGGACGATTTTTGCATCCAGTTTCTCCCAATCTTCAGTTTCGTTTGCTCGTGGCAGGTTGAGTTTCAGGCGCCTGGCATCGAGGGCCTGTGCAAATTCCTCATCCGAACCAACAGCGTGGATGTCCTTGGCACTGTGGTTTAAATCCTGGCCTTGGTCTTCCGACGTCTTATCTGCTGATGCAGTGCGCTGCTGCTCATTCAGATGAGAGTTATTTCCCTTGGACTGGATAATGCCACATTCTGTGTCCATTGGCTTTCTTTGTACCTTGTTTCTCCACAAACCCGGTGTTTGTCACAGCATGACCTGGTGGTGAATGTCAGCTATCACTGTTGTCACAGCATGACCTGGTGGTGAATGTCAGCTATCACTGTTGTCACAGCATGACCTGGTGGTGAATGTCAGCTATCACTGTTGTCACAGCATGACCTGGTGGTGAATGTCAGTTATCACTGTCAACACAGACCCTCGTTCTGCTCTGTGTGCCCTGTTAACACCGCAGTGAATGTCAGCTATCACTGTTGTCACAGCATGACCTGGTGGTGAATGTCAGTTATCACTGTCAACACAGACCCTCGTTCTGCTCTGTGTGCCCTGTTAACACCGCAGTGAATGTCAGCTATCACTGTTGTCACAGCATGACCTGGTGGTGAATGTCAGCTATCACTGTCAACACAGACCCTCGTTCTGCTCTGTGTGCCCTGTTAACACCGCAGTGAATGTCAGCTATCACTGTTGTCACAGCATGACCTGGTGGTGAATGTCAGCTATCACTGTCAACACAGACCCTCGTTCTGCTCTGTGTGCCCTGTTAACACCGCAGTGAATGTCACTATCACTGTCAACACAGACCCTCGTTCTGCTCTGTGTGCCCTGTTAACACCGCAGTGAATGTCAGTTATCACTGTCAACACAGACCCTCGTTCTGCTCTGTGTGCCCTGTTAACACCGCAGTGAATGTCAGCTATCACTGTCAACACAGACCCTCGTTCTGCTCTGTGTGCCCTGTTAACACCGCAGTGAATGTCAGCTATCACTGTCAACACAGACCCTCGTTCTGCTCTGTGTGCCCTGTTAACACCGCAGTGAATGTCAATTATCACTGACAACACAGACCCTCGTTCTGCTCTGTGTGCCCTGTTAACACCGCAGTGAATGTCAGCTATCACTGTCAACACAGACCCTCGTTCTGCTCTGTGTGCCCTGTTAACACCGCAGTGAATGTCAGTTATCACTGTCAACACAGACCCTCGTTCTGCTCTGTGTGCCCTGTTAACACCGCAGTGAATGTCAGCTATCACTGTCAACACAGACCCTCGTTCTGCTCTGTGTGCCCTGTTAACACCGCAGTGAATGTCAGCTATCACTGTCAACACAGACCCTCGTTCTGCTCTGTGTGCCCTGTTAACACCGCAGTGAATGTCAGCTATCACTGTCAACACAGACCCTCGTTCTGCTCTGTGTGCCCTGTTAACACCGCAGTGAATGTCAGCTATCACTGTCAACACAGACCCTCGTTCTGCTCTGTGTGCCCTGTTAACACCGCAGTGAATGTCAGCTATCACTGTCAACACAGACCCTCGTTCTGCTCTGTGTGCCCTGTTAACACCGCAGTGAATGTCAGCTATCACTGTCAACACAGACCCTCGTTCTGCTCTGTGTGCCCTGTTAACACCGCAGTGAATGTCAGCTATCACTGTCAACACAGACCCTCGTTCTGCTCTGTGTGCCCTGTTAACACCGCAGTGAATGTCAGCTATCACTGTCAACACAGACCCTCGTTCTGCTCTGTGTGCCCTGTTAACACCGCAGTGAATGTCAGCTATCACTGTCAACACAGACCCTCGTTCTGCTCTGTGTGCCCTGTTAACACCGCAGTGAATGTCAGCTATCACTGTCAACACAGACCCTCGTTCTGCTCTGTGTGCCCTGTTAACACCGCAGTGAATGTCAGCTATCACTGTCAACACAGACCCTCGTTCTGCTCTGTGTGCCCTGTTAACACCGCAGTGAATGTCAGCTATCACTGTCAACACAGACCCTCGTTCTGCTCTGTGTGCCCTGTTAACACCGCAGTGAATGTCAGCTATCACTGTCAACACAGACCCTCGTTCTGCTCTGTGTGCCCTGTTAACACCGCAGTGAATGTCAGCTATCACTGTCAACACAGACCCTCGTTCTGCTCTGTGTGCCCTGTTAACACTGCAGTGAATGTCAGCTATCACTGTCAACACAGACCCTCGTTCTGCTCTGTGTGCCCTGTTAACACCGCAGTGAATGTCAGCTATCACTGTCAACACAGACCCTCGTTCTGCTCTGTGTGCCCTGTTAACACCGCAGTGAATGTCAGCTATCACTGTCAACACAGACCCTCGTTCTGCTCTGTGTGCCCTGTTAACACCGCAGTGAATGTCAGCTATCACTGTTAACACAGACCCTCGTTCTGCTCTGTGTGCCCTGTTAACACCGCAGTGAATGTCAGCTATCACTGTCAACACAGACCCTCGTTCTGCTCTGTGTGCCCTGTTAACACCGCAGTGAATGTCACCTATCACTGTCAACACAGACCCTCGTTCTGCTCTGTGTGCCCTGTTAACACCGCAGTGAATGTCACCTATCACTGTCAACACAGACCCTCGTTCTGCTCTGTGTGCCCTGTTAACACCGCAGTGAATGTCAGCTATCACTGTCAACACAGACCCTCGTTCTGCTCTGTGTGCCCTGTTAACACCGCAGTGAATGTCAGCTATCACTGTCAACACAGACCCTCGTTCTGCTCTGTGTGCCCTGTTAACACCGCAGTCACAGCACTAAAATTCCCTCAGCACACCTGATTTTTACCTTTTTTAATTAATTTTTCTTAAAAGCCAAAATCTGACAGTGACTTTATTTTTGTACAGTGAAATAGAGCTATCGTTCATCTTCTTGATGACAAATGTTTTAAAATGGCCTTTTTGCGCCAAATATGAGAAGATAAGTGGTTTCTCGTTCTTCGTTTTCACTGTCCTAAATGTTGTTTGTTTTTGCCTGAAGAAGACCCAAGAGGTCAAAATGCATTGTTTTGTCCTGTAGTCTGATTGTGTCATTGGCGGTAACTAACCCCTCTTCTTTTTATTATTTTTTTTCCCTTTTCAGTAGTTTGTTACCCAGCCATACACGCACACATATCTTTTTTCTTTGTATTTTTCCTTGTTTGTCATGCTTTCACGTTTTGCAGTGCAGAGAGCTTGCATTGCAAATGAGGTGCTGGACTGTAAAAATATCCACATATTCTTTGACAGTGTTGGGACTTGCATGATGTGAGACAAAAACATTTTACAGTGGATTCCATGAAAACCTTGTTCAGAGATATCCCACCTGATCTGATAATTGAATTTCTGAAAGAGATTAACATTTTTCATCTGATCTAAGATTTTACAGAAGATAAATTTTTAGCAAAATTTCTAGTGCGTTTTAGAAGGTGTATTTTAAAGGGCTGTGTCCCTCCGGGGGTTGCAACCTTGCCGTGGTCGGAGGGCTTGCGTGGTCCAGTGATCTTTTAGGCTTTGCTGACGGGGGCATCAATACTCGACTAGATGGTTAGTTGTTGTCAATGCTTCTAGGCCTGTATAGCCAAGCTGCTGACTGGCCAAGCATTACGTGGTAGGAATTGATGCCCCTGGTAGGGTCTCCCATGTCAGAAAGGTTAGGAGTGAGGGCCCAGACAAATAGTAACCCACCTTTTTCCTATTCTGTCTTCTGCCTTTCTTAACGGTTCTTTTCTTTCTTCGTCTCCCTTTCAAGCCTTCTTTTGCACACTCTTTTTCTCTCTGTGGTCTTCTTAAGATCCGCCGCGTTTGCCGTGCGGTGCGACCTGTGACGGAGGGGGATGAGATCCTGGTGATTGAGAGGGCCAACGCCCTCAACACATCACTTTGGCTCGGACCTCTCCTAGACAGGAGGTACACTCTGGCCTGGGTGTATCAATCGGCTTCCCCTTCGTGGGGCTGGGTCAAGACAGGCAATTCTCCGACTGGCCAAGGTAACCCCTGCAGTGCTCAGCTCTCTGTTCCCGGGAGTTGGGCATGATCAGGGGGATAGGGTCAGTAGGCTTCTGTTTGTCGTATATCTCTCCTGAAGCCTGGAAGGGGTCAAGACAATGAGTTCTTGGCCCTGGCCCCTTAGTTGGACTCCATGGTGGGTGGGTAAGGGAGAGACGAAATTTCTAAACATAAATCATGGCTTTATCCAAAATCACACCCCCCATAAAAAAGAGGAAGGCAGTGGACCCCATTTCTGGTCATAACGATTCCGACAGTGACTCGGATATGGAGACGAGACAGATGACAGGTTTTTGGGCTTCCTGGCTTGTGGTTGAAGGGACAGAGCAGGAAAAGCCTATTTCTGCTCTGAGTCCTTTTGCTATTCAGAAGGGCTTTCAGGGTCTAGCAGGTGACCCTCAGTCAGTGAAAAGGCTACGGAATGGCACTTTCCTCGTCCAGTGCAGATCAAAGAGGCAATCGGAGCAGCTGCTGAGGGCAACAAAACTTGTGGACAGAGAGATCCGGGTGACCCCCCATAAGCAGTTAAATTCGACCAAAGGGGTTATTCGGTGCCCGGATTTGAAAGGTGTCTCGGAAGCGGAGATCAAGACAGAACTTGCGTCCCAAGGTGTGACAGAGGTACATAGGGTGACAGTCAAAAAAGGTGCAGAAAGAGTGCCCACCAACACCCTCTTTCTGACATTCTGCAACCCTGTGCTGCCTCCGGTCATTAAAGTCGGATACTTAAATGTACGTGTCCAACTGTATGTCCCATCCCCGTTGAGGTGTTTCAAATGCCAGAAGTTTGGACATGTCAGAGACCGCTGTTCTGGGCAGGAGGTGTGTGGTGTTTGTTGCAAGGCAACCCATGATGGGCCGTGTAAAGACCCGGCTCATTGTGCGAACTGCGGTGGCGACCACCCCTCCTCTTCACGCAACTGCCCTGTTTGGGTTCAGGAGTCCACCATCCAAAGAGTGAAGACTGAAAAGAAAATTTCGTTTTTTGAGGCCCGCAAACAGGTTGTTGGCAGTCAGACGTCAACAGTGTCTTCTTATGCTTCCGTTACAAAGAAAGTTTCCACCCGTTCAGTCTGCTGCCAGACTGACAATTTTACTTTCACCAAGACATTGCAAGAAAGACCGTTAAGCTCTGGTGGAAGCAAGTCCACCGCCTCCCAACCCAAAGTGGGTGCCCCTGGTGGAGGCAAAAAATCCGCCACCCCTCAGACTGCCCAGCAGTCTACTCCATCTGCTGCTGGGCAGATGAAAAAGCCAGGCCTCCCGCCTCGAACTTCCTCGAGCAGTGCCCGTGCGGGCAAGGGAGTTCAACCAAGTGTGGAGATGGTGGAGATGAGGAAGAAACCTCCACCATCTCCAAAATCCAGACCTTCTTCACCTGTGGGCAAGTCTGCCAGCAGGTCTGAAGACCCAAACAGTCCAATGAAACTAAGCAATAAATTTGCTCCACTGAACGCAGACGATGACGAGGAGATGACCTGACTTCTCTCCTGTTCATCCTCTGCACCATGGATAGTAGTAAACTAATCCATTGGAATATCCGTGGCCTAAATTCAAATTTTGAGGAGCTGCAACTTCTGTGTCAAACTGTAAAACCTTCCGTCGTGGCTCTTCAGGAAACTAAAATTCAAAGCCAGAAGACCTTCACTCTTTCTGGCTTTAATATTCTTTCTAAACCTGCACAACCATCCACATTGGGACTGTCAGGCGGTGTTGCCCTTCTTTTACACAAAACTTTGCTGTTTAGTCCTGTCGCTCTGACTACCTCCCTTCAGGCTGTAGCTGCGAGAGTCACTCTCCACAAGACTGTTACAATCTGCTCACTGTATCTGCCACCTTCTGTCCCGGTTTGTCGTCAGGACCTTGTCAGTCTGATCGAAGAACTTCCTCGACCTTTTTTGCTGTTGGGTGACTTTAATGGTCACAATCCTCTTTGGGGTAGTGTCAGTTCGTCATCCAGAGGTCTGCTTCTTGAGGATGTCCTTTCAGACTTTGATTTGTGTTGTCTGAACGATGGAGCTCCAACTTACCTCCACTCTTCCACAGGTTCACTTTCGTGCTTAGATTTGTCGATTTGTGACCCCTCGCTGGTCCTGGACTATGAGTGGTCTGTCCATGACGATCTGCACGGAAGTGACCATTTCCCTGTTCTTTTAAAACCCTTATTAACTGAAAACATCTCTGTCTCACAACATCTTAATTATAAGAAGGCCAACTGGAATCTTTTTGCCACCAATATTTTGAAAGAATTCCAGGACACTGATTTTCTTCAGAGTCCAGACCCAGCTGAATCTCTGACTAACACTGTGATAAAGTGTGCTAAAACCTGTATTCCAATGTCTTCCAATAAACTCCAAATGCCCAAAACACCCTGGTTTAATTTAGACTGCCAACAAATTTCAAAAGTTCGCAAACGGGCTCAGCGTCGGGTATACCAACGACCTTCAGGTTCCAACGCTCGAGCCCATCAGAAACTCCGCGCCAAATCGAGACACACTTTCAAAATCAGTAAACGTCAGTCTTGGAGAAACTTTTGCTCCGGGCTGACATCAAAAACTTCAAAGAAAAAAGTCTGGAACATCATCAAAAAATCAAAGGGAAAAACACCAACCCCTCCATTCATCACTTGAAACTTGCCGATGCTCTGATCACTGACAAAGAAGCTGTTGCCAATCTGTTGGCCTCCACCATCCAACAGAACTCCTCATCTTCAAATAAATCTGCAGCCTTTTTAAAAAACAAACAGCTCAGAGAGAAATCTTTATACAATTTCACATCAGACAACTCTGAAGCCTACAATCTCCCTTTTTCAATCAATGAACTGAAAACAGCTTTACAAACCTGCACTGATTCTGCCCCTGGTCTGGATGATATTCATTATCAGGTTTTGAAGCATTTTCCAGAAAGCTGTCTCCAGACTCTTCTTAAAGTATACAACCATATCTGGACCACAGGGTACTTTCCGCCCTCCTGGCGGAAAGCCCTGATCATTCCAATTCCAAAGCCTGCAAAGGACCTTACCAACCCTTCCAACTATCGTCCGATAGCTCTGACTAGCTGCCTCTGTAAGTTGATGGAAAAGATGGTCAACTCCCGTCTGATGTGGAAGCTGGAAACCGATGGCCTTTTGGCCAGTGAACAGTGCGGTTTCCGGAAATACCACTCGACAGTTGACCATCTAATCCGTCTGGAAACCACCATCCGCAATGCCTTTGTCAATAAACAGCATGTGGTCGCTATCTTTTTCGACCTCGAAAAAGCATATGATACCACATGGAAATCAGGAATTCTTCTGGACCTGCACAGACTTGGTTTTCGTGGTCACCTGCCTCTGTTCATACAGAACTTTTTGGCTGATCGACAGTTCCAGGTGCGTGTTGGCACCACACTCTCTGACATCCATGGGCAGGAGTTGGGTGTCCCTCAAGGGAGCATCCTTTCTCCTGCTCTTTTCAGCATTAAAATCAACGACATTGTGAAATCGGTAAGCCAGGGCTCTGAGTCCTCTCTGTTCGTTGACGACTTTGCGCTGTACGCAGTGGGAGCTTCTTACCCCAGCGTACAGCGTCGACTCCAACTTTGTGTCAACAAGATCCAGCAGTGGGCCGAGGAAAACGGGTTTACCTTCTCACGTACCAAAACTCAGTCAATCCATTTTCACAATTTTCGTCAATTTTTTGCTGATCCTGAAATTCGTCTGGACAAGTCCACCATTCCAGCTGTAAAAGAAGCCAAATTCCTTGGAGTTATTTTTGATCAAAAACTCAACTTTCTCAGCCACATTAAAAATCTCAAAACCTCTTGCCAGAAAGCTCTGAATATTCTGCGGGTCGTAGCACACACTGACTGGGGCGCTGATAAGAAAACTTTGCTGCATCTCTACAGAGCCCTGGTCCGCTCCAAACTGGACTATGGTTGTGCTGTGTACGGGTCTGCAAGACCCTCTTATCTGAAACTCTTGGACCCTATCCACCATCAAGGGCTTCGTCTCTGTCTTGGAGCATTCCGCACCACCCCTGTGTACAGCCTGTACGCAGAGGCAGGTGAACCCTCACTGTCCAACCGCAGGCTGAAAATGTCCCTAAATTACTATATCAGACTGTTCTCAGAACCTCAGAATCCTGCCTATGACTGTGTCTTTGACCCCCAGTTTCAAAACAAATTCGAAAACAACCCTAACTGTATTCCGCCGTTTGGTGTTCGTATGCAGCCTCACGCGCGGAATGCAGGTCTAGACCTAGGAGTTGTGTCTGATTTTTCCAAGTTTCCGGATCAGCCTCCGTGGACCTTTTTCACACCAGAGATTCGTTTTGATCTCGCAGCTTTTCGTAAAGAGTCCACCAGCTCTCAGGCATACAAGGCATTGTATGCTGACCTCTGTTCAAAATTTCCATCCTGTCAGAAAATTTTCACTGACGGTTCCAAGTCTGAGGATGGAGTGGCCTGTGCAGCCTATTGCCCTGGTGCTCCTTCTCAGATACTGTTAAAACATATACCTCCAGATGCCTCTGTCTATTCTGCTGAACTTACTGCTCTGGTTCTGGCATTGAAAATAATTTCACAATCTACCAAGAGGGACTTTCTGGTTCTGTCGGATTCGCTGTCAGCTTTGGAGGCCATAGCTGGCCGCAACCTTCAGCATCCAGAACTTTTACATTTCTTTGAATTTTTTAGCAAGTTGAAAGTGGATGGTTACAACATTATTCTGGCTTGGGTTCCTGGTCATGTTGGCATCGGAGGTAACGAAATGGTTGATCGTTAAGCCAAGAATGCTACAAGAGAGAAATTGTCCAACATATATATCCCCTGCTCAGATCTGAAACCCAAAATTAATGATTATGTGAAAGACCTCTGGCAGGAGGATTGGAATACCCAGACGGATAACAAACTCTTTCGGATCCGTCCAAACCTTAAGGAGTTCCTCCCATCTACGTCTGGTGGTCGTAAAGAGGAAACGGTTCTGTGCCGGCTGCACACCGGCCATTCGTATTTTACTCATTCCTACCTTTTAAAGAGTGAAGAAGCTCCGTGGTGCATTCCATGTCATGTGCCACTCACAATGAAACATATTCTTTTAGAGTGTTGGGACTTGCACGATGTGAGACACAAACATTTTACAGCGGAGTCCATGAAGATCCTGTTCAGGATGTCCCGCCTGACGTGATCCTTGACTTTTTGAGAGAGATTAACATTTTTCATCTGATTTAAGATTTTACGGAAGAAAGATTTTTAATGAAGTTTCTGGTGCGTTTCTAGAAGATGTCATTTAAAGAGATGTGTGAAAGGTTTTTTTTTTTTTTTTTTTTTTTTTTTAATGACTTGTGAGTTGATTTTAACGTGGTGACAGCCCTGATGTGGCCCTTGCGGTCGGCTGGGCTATAAGCAACATTATCTTAAGGGCTGTGTGAATGAGCTTTTGTTTAGTTTTGTTTTTGTTTCTTGGTGACTTGTGAGTTGACTTCAACATGATGACAGCCCTGATATGTCTCTTTGTGGTGGGCTGGGCTCATGGCAACATTACCTAACCATGGAGAGTGAAAATATGCACGATTATTATCATTAGTTTGGTTCATCTTCAGCAATACTGCAGTCTTGTCAGTCTTCTTGCCGTCATTCTAATAACCATCAGTAACACTCACACGAACAGTGACACAAACAGTGACACTTACGGAAACATACCAGCCATCGACATGTCACCAGTCAGACCTGTTCTGAAAAACAAGCCCAGGTGAGATGATTGATATACTCCACACTGTGAACTTACAATCAGAAGTAAATTTCCCTGACACCTGTCAAATGGTGCTGCCAGCAAATTTTCAACTGGCCCAGTGCTGTGGGTTATCCCCCAAGTTATCCCTAGTGTTGACAGGGGCGAACAATAGTAAAGTGCAAGTGTACATATGTGATATTTTCATGATGTACGTATGAGAATATTCTGTGGTCCAGAAATCAGATTGGTGTTAATACGTAAATTGTGTGTGCGTAGCCAAAGCGTTTGTTTGTGTGAGCATGTGTGTGCATGTGTGTGTGCATGTGTAACAGCAGTTAAGTGTTTAAGACTCCGTGACATCATGACAAGTGAGTTGTTGAAATACCCATCAGTTCCGAATTATTCAGAAGCATAGGTGAGGATGAAATTTTCAGAATAGGGAGAGGGCAGGGGTAGGAGGGAAGGGAAGGCAGAGCTGAGGGGAGTGGGGATACGGTGGAGGGAGGCAGGGTGGAGGTTGGGGGGGGGGGGGGGGGGGCAGGGTGGAGTGGGTGGGAATTTCCCAACTCCCAATTTTTCTTCTTTTTTTTTTAAACTCTTTTGAAAGAATCTTTCCACTGCAGTCGAACCTCAGTAAAACAGTATCTTGACAGTTCTAAACAAAAATTTTTGTTTTAACTTTGAAAAAAAAAAAGGCTGTTTTTTTGTCTCCAGAAAGCGAAGAAGAAGCCGATGGAGAAGAAGAAGCCGGGGGACTACGGCGTGGAGGTGGCGTCCTCGCAGAAGGTGCTGAGCGTGGAGGACCCCCCCGTGAGGGAGGCGGGGCAGAAGCTGGAGACGGTGGAGGAGCTGGTGGGCAAGCTGAGGGACCAGGGCTGCTGCCTTCCTGAGGACTGTGCGCAGGGACAGGGCAAGGTGAGGGATGGGGGCTGCAGTGTGTGTGTGTGTAGACAAAGTTTTTACTTCACACACACACACACAAACACACACACACACACACACACACACACACACACACACACACACACACACACACACACATATCCTGCCCAGGCGAAACCACTTGTTTGTCAATCGATGATAGTTGGATAAAGAAAAGGGGGAACTGCAGTTTATCGTCTGCCGTTTTGTTGTCAGGTGGCTGAAAGTGTGTACTCTGTTGTGATTAGGCAATGCCTTCTGACTCGGCGAACAGCTAGGCACAGTACATCATGACTGTGTCAAGGCAATGCCTTCTGACTGGGCCAACAGTGTGGCACAATACATCATGACTCTGTTGTGATTAGGCAATGCCTTCTGACTCGGCGAACAGTTAGGCACAATACATCATGAAATCAGCATCTATCTTGAGAATGGAATGACTTTTTTTTTCCCAGATGAATAGTGCTATACACAGGAACCGTGGGCGGGCACAGCCGCCGAATGCCTGCGGCCATTCCGGTCTCTCCCTTCCACCTTTTTTTCTTTTTGCAACTTACATCACACTTTCCGTCAAAACATGCATGTGCAGTCGATTCCAGATGGACTGGCTTGTGCATATGGTGGTTTGTTTTGGTTTGAACCGAAGAAAAAGTCATTTTTTTTAGCAGTTTTTGCAATGGACACGAACGAAGACTTCTGGCGAGAGCTGCTACAAGATGGAGACAGCGATGACAAAAAGTTTCAGGGTTTTACTGCTGAAGAAATTAGTGAAAGTGAACTGCAATGCATCAGAAAAGATCATGAAGTGGCAGAACTTTGAAGCTAATGTTGATTATGGGGATCTTTTGAGTGATTCTGAGGACGATGATGCAAGTAACGGCAATCCATGTGTGTGTGCCTATGATTTTGGTCATTGGCTGAGAGATTTTGAAATAGACAACATTAGAAAAACTCATATCCAATTTATTTTCATTTCATATTTTTATTCATCCATTTCTGCATGTGAACACAAGATTTCATGCATATTCATGCATAACTTTTTTTTCTTTTTTTTTTAATGATTTTTTAATGAAAGCAAGTGAAAAATTTCTCAAACTTTAAAGAATTACTTGGTTTCCAACAGAAAGTAAGCAGCAGAAAGCCTTGGTAGTAGGAGAGTTAATAATGTTTTTAACACAGTGGAAAAATTACTTTCTCAACAGAGAACATTCACCACACATAGAATAAACATGCAAAATGTAACCACAACAATTCAATACAACGCCTTTACAGTCAGCACACAAGAGGAACTGTGCACAAGTCATGTCAGTGTCATTAACTCCCAATAAGAGTCATATGTGGAAGCCATTTTTGTGCAAAAGTCAGTGCACGTCATGTTGAGTGAATAAATATGTTTGTCAGTTTTTCACATATTTTTTGTGCCCTCAGAAAACGCTGTATTCTTGTTTTTATTTATTTATCCTGCATTCAAAAATAAAGTATTGAGCAGCAGATAAATTTTGATCAAAGACTTCATCTGTTGTCATGTTCTTACGTCATGTCCAAACAAAACCAATTGTATATTCAAGTTATTTTTTGTGTAACTTTCTCATTTTTCTATCATAATGTTTTCCAGGTATCTCAAAAACATTGAATGAAATGATCTACCACACATAATAATAATAATGATAATAATAATAATGTTTATTTGTATAGTGCATATTTCATTAAAATGCTCAACAGCGCTGTAATGATAATGCTGTTCTGCATCTTTCTCTGATGTTATCACAAGGACCACAGGTCATTGTGTTTGAATTCCGTCTTTCTCAGCAAACTCTTATTGAGATATTATTACATATCTTAACTTAAAACCATTTTAATTTCATGACCTCATTTTTTTTTCATTCTTTTCATGATATTGCTCCAGTCTGTTATCCTACCTGGTTTTTTTCTCCCCTTTAGCAATTGAGTGTATATGCAGTATGCATGGTTTGTTTTTTTTTTCTAGAAGGAAGTCATAATGAAATCTTGATCCTTTTTGTACACTTAGTATAATCCTGGAAGCCTTTGTGGCATTTTCTGTTTTCTGTTTTATTGTTCTGTTTCCTCAGAGAAGTTTTTAGTAGACCACACGCATCCATATAATCCAAGCAATTAACATTAATTCCATAGTGTTGTGGAAAGCTCACGTAATTCAAGAAGCTCCCCATTTCATCGACAGCGTCTTTACCTATACACATGTTTATTTTTCACTAATTTCTGTCACAGAAAGTTAGATTTTCTATGTGGAATATATCATTATGGTGCAGTTGATGTGTCTGGTCTCTCTCTGTCTGGTTCCAGAACTTTCAGCTGTTAAGAACAGATGGAGCCGGGAGTCAGGGGGGACAACACTGTGTCTGCTGCCAGCTGGGATCGGAGGAAATGATGAATGACTAGCTGACTAGCTGTAGTGCTTGCTGGGCGTTGGGTCGTTCAGCAGGGGTGGCGGTGAAGATGAGAAGAGAGTTTGAAATGGTTCAGGGTTTGAGTCACATTTTTCTCACACCTTTTTCAGCTACAATTTAGGGAGAAAAGAATGGAGAAAGGGTTGTGTTTGCCTTAAGTAGCACAGTTCATAGTTTTTTTTATTGCTTTGGGGGTTGTTGTTTTAGTAGGATACAGTTTCTGGTGAAACAAAAACAAACTGGAAAGCTGTATTACCGACTGGAAGTGATTATATTGCATAATTATGAAATCAGTTTCACAAGTATTTGCACTTGCTAATGTTCTGTAAAGTTGTTATGGACTGACGGATTCGTTACTATTTTGGGTTACTGTTTTCATGTTATTCTTGTTTGTTATTTATCGAATGAGGACAACTTCCTAGCGTTCTAAGAAAGTGTGTGGCCGGCTCAGACTTGTGAATGCTGTGCACGAATTGTGGAGTTTGTGTTGTGTTTATGGAATATGTGATGCAGAAAATATCATGGTTGAAGCTTAGACGTGATTTTAGTGGATGCTTTACCTGGGTCTGTGTATATTGTGTGTGTGTGTGTGTGTGTGTGTGTGTGTGCAAATATGGGACTCTTCGCACACATATGTGTATGTATAAACTTAAACTGAATGAGGACTTGTAACCATTTGGCCATATCATAAACATGCAACTGAATTAATAATTAGAAGATATAATTTACACACAGTTTAAGAGTTTATTATTCATATTTTTGGAATGTCCTGATAGGTTTTTCATGAGTGCTACAGGCAAGATTCCTTCAGTGTGTTAGATGATGTCACTAAATTGTGAAAAAGAACTTGTGTGAATAGTGAAAGTTGCCTGTCAAGTAACATTTCTACTGTCCCTAGCAAGCACTATGGGAAGAAAGAAATGATTTCTCCATCAAAGTTATTTCCTCTTCATCATGTGACCACAGTCAGTGTCGGATCATTCCCATATCACAAGGCCAGTCAACGTCAGAAAAGAAGTGGCCTTTGTTCCACCATCGTATTTTGGGGAAAGATGACTTTTCACCTATGGGAAAATAAGACTGTCACTCTTAAAACTACACTTTTCTCTCTGTCTTCAGAAAAGAACTGGTCCGGTTTATTTCGTGGGTTGTTTCCCTTGGATTGAAGCTTGCAAGCACACGCACAGTTTGTTTTAATCCCTGCGTCCTGCTGAAATTGTACCTTCAACATATCACAGAACCCCATCGTCATTGACCTAGACATTAGGTAGCCTCATCCGTATCCTGAATTATATTCCAGATTATTCTGTTTCACAGCGTCACGTTCTGTGCAACTTCAGTGGTGTAATACCCATGCCGCTCGTTCCGACTCCTCTGCCACAGCCACACCTCTGAGTGCCTGGCCTCAGCCCCAGCACCAGCAATCCACAGGGAGCAGGCAGTGTTGTGAGGAGGCAACCCACCAGAGGAGACACTGCACAGCTGCTGAGTCAGTTTGATATGTTCAGTGGTGCCTGTTCTGATCCAACATATGCAGGACATCACCCACTAACTCCTACCAATGACAGAAATTGCTTAATGCTGCGCCATTGTGAGTGAGTGTCTCCCCAGAGAGAGTGCCACCACAACCGTCTAACGCCAATCTCCTTGAACTCACTGATATTAACAAGTTCACTGTGAACCCAACAATATCATACAAGCAAAGAGAAAACGAATTTGGGCTTTCTTATTTTCCATGCTGATCATTGAAGATGATGAAGATGGAGCTCCATTGTCGCCTGGGACTGCATGACAGGGCTTTCGTCTTTGCTTACTTTTTAAATGTATCTTGGCGTCAACCAGGCCTGAGAGATCCAGACACCTGCAGTGTTGGTCAGGGAAATTTGAGCACCACTCTCAGAGACGCATCCTTTAAGTGGGTGAAGCTTGAGTGTGTGGTCCCAGTCTTGGCACTGGAGTTCAGGCAACTTGACTTAGGGTAGAAGCCGGTCAGGGCTTTGAAATTGCACAAAATTCATGGGTCTCATGGGAATTGAACCCCCTCCACCCCCACCCCTCACTGGGAATCTATGGTGCTATCGTGTCAC
Source organism: Conus canariensis (assembly GCA_033310375.1). Taxonomy (NCBI): domain Eukaryota; kingdom Metazoa; phylum Mollusca; class Gastropoda; order Neogastropoda; family Conidae; genus Conus; species Conus canariensis. The sequence goes on along the minus strand of CM065748.1, from coordinate 2,418,884 downwards.
GGGGGCTGGTAGAATCATCAGCACTCTGGACCTCATGTGTTCACATGAACACACACACACACACACACACACATACACACACACACACTCGCGCACACACACACACACACACACACACACACACTCACACACACACACACACACACACCATATACTCATACGCTTAATCATATACTCATAACGCTTAACAGTTATACACTCTCTAATATACATATACAAACACATGCATACGCATGCATGCACACACACACACACACATACACACACACAGTAATCATAAAATTTCACAGGAGTTTGGTCAGACCCCATCTGGAATAGAGCCATCATGCTCGTGGCCCACTTCTGGAAAGGCGATCACCCACTCTTGGAAGAGAACAACGATGGGCTCTGTCAGTCAGACTGTGGCAATGGAGTGAGAAAGCTAAACTTCCATCTCTGATAGATGCCTGCATTTTTTTGTGTGGACAGTGCTGAAATTTATGTTTAAAAAATCGTTCCAGTTGTCAGCCTACTCAAGAAACCATAACAATGAAATGGAAATGGTACAGCTGCACTGGAAAATGTCTTCTTTTCTTTAAACAGTTACTAAATACTGTAATAGTCTGCCAACACCTGAAAACGAAACTAAAGTTTGAAAAACCTGAGACAACCACACGACCTTCAGTCATAAGCAGTGTGAATCTGATCGAGCAGTTGCTATTAGAGTCGTTTCAGGGGTGTAGACACAATCAGCACGGTGATCCATGATTTGAAAGGACACACTGGAGAGGTGGCGAGCCCTAGCTTTCCTAAAATCCTGGGGAAAAATGAGGGGGGTGAGATCGACTGAATATAAGATTTGAAAAAGAGAAAACCTTCTGTTTTAACCTCCAACCTCTAAATTTAACATTGATGTTTGGATCAAAGGTTAGGTGGAATTGACACGGGGAGAAGTTGAACTGGAAACTGAATTTAACTAGTTATGTTTCAAAGTCCGTTTTTGTTTGTCTGTCTGTCTGTTTTTTTTTTTCCCCTGCTTTTTTCCTTTTTTTTTCTTTCTTTAAAAAAAAAAAAAAATTTGTTGGTAAAATTGCTTATTTATTAAAGTCCATCTCTGTTTTTTGTTTTTAACCCCATTTTTCTTTTCTTTTTCCTTTTTTTTCCTTTTCTTTCCTTTTTAAAGAACAAGTAGGGTAACTCTTGCTCCCTTGATGAAATGAATACACGGCCACAACTCCAAACCAATAATGCTTACGACACCCAATACCTAGCAGAAATGACGAGAGAGAGAGAGAGAGAGAGAGAGTGCACAGAACAAACCGGGAACATCCTCCACATGTTCTTTAATTCTGTTAACTGTTCCCTGCTACATTTAAGCTTTTCTTACTTTTTTTTCCCATGGTGGGATAAATTTCTAACGTTTGTGTCGGTTTAATTCGCCAAATTCTGTCGCCTTTCTTGTGACCAGCAGGGAATTCCGCCGTCACTCTCCTGTTTGTGTCCGAGCTTTTTACCGCAGCTTAACACTAGCACACTCACACACACACACACACGTGCATGCATGCAGACGTACCAAACACAGACGCTGTAATAACAACAGTGATGGTTCTGATGTGGCAACATTAACAACGTGAGGAGGGCAGCTTTGTTTGGGGGCTGTTTGCCGGCGTCGTATGGCAGTCTGGGACAATTGGTCAGGAATTCAATGAAGTTCAGCCCTCAAAGGTGGCTAAGAATACAACACACACACGCACGCACACACACACACACACACACACAACGCACACGCACGAACACACACACACACACGAACGCACACGCACACACATACACACTGACACACACACACACACACACACACGAAACGGTGGACTCTGGATCTCTCACAAAGACAGGGGAATAGACGCGCTTCACTGTAGGACGGCGGCAATGCTTAAGTCGGACAACATCTGCGCGCTGTCCTTTCTGTCTGTCACGCACGTCTTGATCTTGTAAAATATCAGTGTCATTCGCACTGCATCTGTGAAGCTGGTAAATAATGTCCATGGCCAGTTTTTAAAGGTTGGTGAAAAGAAATTAGCCTACCGCCCAACCCTATTTTCTTTAAAAAGGGGTGGACGGGGAGATAAAGAGGTGGGGTGGGGGTGTTGGGCCGGGTGGGACTGAGGCTGCTTCGAGAACCTATGTTACCTGACCTCGTAACAAGCGCTTGTGGGCGTGTGTCGAACACACACACACACATCTATCTATATATATATATAGATATATATATATATATTGTATACACATTATATAATATATACATAAACACATGCATACATACATATAATGTATGCGCGCGCGCACACACACACAAACGCGCGCACACATACACACACACACACACACACACACACAAAGCACACACACAACTCGCTCCCCCCGCTCCCACTGCTCCGACACACATATTCCAAAGCCACTGCCCTCAGCCAGCGAACGATGACGAAACACCACATGCAGAACACCTTTCAACAGCCAAGGACTAACGCATTGCACGTGAATTACGTGGCAGTGAGTGAGTTCAGCCACAGCAAGACAACGATTGGTTCGTCGTGTTCCGTGTCTGAGGCCACCTGATATCTGTTCAGACCGGAATTTCTCCCTGGGTGCATCGTCGATCGACACAGCGACTGCTCGATGAAACCGTTGAAGATTTGTGAAAGACTCCCCGAACCCTGACAAGAAGCCATGCGGTGAATGTCCTATGTCGTCAGTGTGTCGGCATGGTCTGCCGTTGTCCCCCACGTTGACTGGCTGGAGGCGAAAGTGCTGGGACATTTCCGAATGAATACAGCGGTGTGCCGACATGACGAAAACCTTGTGACGTCGGAAGGTGTCGCCCACTTCACTGTTGGCAAGCTAAGTGAGGTACGTTTGAAAAGATGTCTTTGACAAGTGTGTGTGTGTGTGTGTGTGTGTGTGTGTGTGTGTTCACACACCGTGATGTTACTGTTTGTCGGTATGTAATTTGTGTGTGCCAGAATTTGTTTCTGCTGACACATTCGAAGCAGATGCAGACGAACTGGTCTGCAAGTGAAAGATTTCCATTCGTACTCCCCGCCAAATCCTCCACACCCCAGTACAAGCTTCTTTCTGTCAATTATTACCGTTCAAGCGGCCATGTTTATTCCTGTGGAACCTAGAGCATTTTCAATATGTTCTACGACTAAACTAAATTCTTTTTTTGATGGAGACGCTCTCTCCGACGCACGAGCCGAACAGGTCACGTGGTCCAAGTGCGCATGCGCGGACTTCAACCAGTTACCAATCGGTGAACTGTTCGGCTTTGCGCTATAGTTTAAAGACCTGTCGCTTTGATTCCGGTGTGTGACCCTGTCAGACAACAGCAACGAATTACATCGAGGCTAACGGTTGGCCGTAACTTTAGCTGCTCCTCTTGCGTGCGTTTGGTTGGGTGGGCTTTTTGTTTTGTTTTTCATTTTTTAAATTTGGCCAACCCCTTCATGTGTTCGTTCCCAATCGTGGCATTCCCGATGGGTCCAACTTCAGCAATCTCCCCACAGTTCTTCTCTGCCTGGCAGCCGAAAGGTTTATCTGGCAGTGACAGCATTGTGAATGGCATGTTTAAACTGTTTCAGTGAATATACGTGGAACGAGAAATGAAAGGGAAAAGAAATTAACATCTAACGCTGTACTTGACAATAATTATAGAAGACAGATATATGAACTTAGTGTCCTACTTTTTAACCATAGATATCTTTGCTTGGAGACAACGTGTTCGTATTGAGAGGGGGGGGGGGGGGGGGGTCTCAGGTTACTGCAAATTCAGCAATACATCATGAAAAGATTAGTTTTATGCAGTACATGGAGTATTTGACAAGTCCGTTGCAGAATTTGTAGAGTATGAAAAACAGTTTAGACGGGAATTCAGTTGAAAGAAACATAATGGAGGAAACCATTGAATTTAGCAAATGTAGTGCAGTTGAAAGGAAAAAAAAATGCATGTTTGGTAAGTTGAACGAATGCGATTTAAAAGCCTAGCAGAATTCGGAGTAGTATTGAGTTGCAAGCAGCTATGGGCGTTTGTTGAGGACGAGATATAGAACTGAAGTTGAGATATAGAACTGAAGTTGAGATATTGAAGTTGAGATATAGAACTGAAGTTGAGATATAGAACTGAAGTTGAGAAAGAAGTTAGGATGTTCCAGGTGTTTTACTTGGCTTCCAAAGGAAAGAGGGGACGATAAATGATAAACCAGGGACACAGGGGACGATAAATGATAAACCAGGGACACAGGGAACGAGAACTGATAAACCAGGGACACAGGGAACGAGAACTGATAAACCAGGGACACAGGGAACGAGAAATGATAAACCAGGGACACGGGGAACAAGAAATGATAAACCAGGAAACAAAGTATATGAACACAGGGAAGGATAAATGATAGGAAATAAAGTATATGAACACAGGGAATGATAAATGGTAAAACAGGAAATAAAGTATATGAACACAGGCAACGATAAATGATAAACCAGGAAATAAAGTATATGAACACAGGGAACGATTAATGATAAACCAGGAAATAAAGTATATGAACACAGGCAACGATAAATGATAAAACAGGAAATAAAGTATATGAACACAGGGAACGATTAATGATAAACCAGGAAATAAAGTATATGAACACAGGGAACGATAAATGATAAAACAGGAAATAAAGTATATGAACACGGGAAACGATAAATGATAAACCAGGAAATAAAGTATATGAACACAGGGAACGATAAATGGTAAACCAGGAAATAAAAGTATATGAACACAGGGAACGATGATAAGCCGGGAAATACAGTTTATTAACGATAAATGATAAACCAGGAAATAAAGTATATGAACACAGGGAACGATGAATGATAAACCAAAGAAATAAAGTTTATTAACACAGGGAACGATGAATAAGCCAGAAAAAGTATATGAACACGGGGAACGATAAATGATAAACCAGGAAATAAAGTATATCAACGGTCTTAAATCATTGTTGCCAAACTGTTCACTGGTAAATTCAGAGATGGAACTCCAGTAAATTTAATACATCTGTTTGAGAAAATCACAAACTGGAACAAAAACGAGACGGTCAGTGTGATGGGGAAGTTTCAGGGGCTGTGTTAGTCAACAGTGTGTACACTGTGCATCTGCTTTTGCAGCAACGTTCAGGTTTATTGTTTCTCTATTGTGATCATAGTCATCGCGTTCATTTGCATGCGTCCTGGACGTCAGGCTCAGCTTTCAACTTTCCTTCCGCTTTGCCATTATCATTTTCTCCACAACCGCGCACCTGTACACATTTATTCACAAACTCCGTCTCTCTCTCTCTCTCTCTCTCCCTCTCTCTCTCTCTCTCTCTCTGTGTGTGTGCGCGCGCGCATGTCTGTCTCTGTCTCTCTCTCCCTCTCTCTCTCCCTCTTCCTCTCTCCCTCTCTCTCTCTCGCTCGCGCTCTCTCTGTATGTCTCCTCCCTCTCTCTCTCTTTCCCTCCCTCTCCCTTTCGCTCGCTCGTGTTGAAAAAAACAAACCAGCCAGCGCGTGCGCGCGCTCGCTCACTTGCTCACTCTCGCACTCCCATACAGGCACACCCGCGCGCAAACGCACGGGCACTCGCACATACACACGCTCTATCTCTCTCTCTCTCTCTCTCTGTCTCTGTATCTCTCTCTCTCTCTGTCTCTGTATCTCTCTCTCTCTCTCTCTCTCTCTCTCTCTCTCTCTCTCTCACGCACGCATTCTCACATGCACGCACTCTCATACACACACACACACGCACTCACACACACATGCAATGTCACACACACACTCGCTCTCGCTCACTCACACCAGTCACAGACATACATACGCAATCCTCTTTCTCTCTCTCTCTCTCTCTCTCTCTCGCCCCCACCTCTCTCTCTCTCTCTCTCTCGCACGCACGCACGCACGCATGCACGCACGCATGCACGCACGCACTCACACACACGCGCTCTCTCACACACGCACGCAATCACACACGCACTCTCACGCATGCAGGCAGGCACGCACACACACGAACGCACTCACACATGCGCGAACGCACACACACACACACACACACAGTCGCTCACTCATGCGCGCGCACGCGCACACACACACACACACACACACACACACACACACACACACATGCATGTGCATTTGCGCGTACTCACAGACATACACTCGCCAACACACACACACTCGCGCACACGCTCGTTTACACACACACACACACACACACACACACACACACACCACACACACACACACACACCCGCACACACACACTCATACGCACTCATGCACTCGCACACACACACACACACGCGCGCACGCAAAACACACACACACACACACACACACGCACACACGCACACACACACACACACACACACACGTGTTGTGTCGCAGCGGATCCGTCTTCCTTGAAGTCAGCTTTTTCACTGTAAGGGTAGACTGCCAGGGGAAAAGGCCACTTCGCCAGATAAACCCACACATCTTCTTAAGATGTCTTTTCTTTTTGTGTTTTCTTAGGTCGCTCGTGCATTTCTGATGTCATCCAAGCATCACCTTTTTTTTTCTCCCGCTGTTCAAGGATGGCTCGTGGAAATGTCGGTTCTGCGGGGGATGGACGAAGGGAGGCACGGGAAGTTTAAAACCATGTATGTGTTCAAACTTTGAGACGTTTTGTCTATTGTGATTGTCTCATTACCGTGTGATTACGTAACTACTATAGTGGATTTTCTTTGTGTAATTTTTCTTTTTTTCTACACTTTCTTTCCGTCTTTGTCTTTTCATTCTTTCTTTCTTTCTCCCGGTCATGATTTCTGCTTTTCCTTCTCCATTCACTTTTTTGTCACCTACAGAGTGAAAGTGTCACTGTAACAATGAAGTATAAATCCTGACGCACTGTATCAAACGCCAAAACAGACGTGGTCGTAGGGGGGACATGTGAGACGACTCCGTCAATCTTCTTCATCGCGGCTTGTCCTCGGCTTCTGGCAGGAGTTCTGGCAGTCTGAGGTTTGTCCATTTCTCGTTCTCCGACCAGCTCTTTCTCTGTCTGCCTTTGCGCCTTCCTCCTTAAAGCGTGCCTTGCAGGATTGTCTTTGCCAGCGAGCCGTGTCGTGTCACGTAGCCAAACCACATCAGCTTTTTCCTAACTGTAGTCTGTGGTCCTGCCAGGGTGGTCACTAGCTCTCGGGCAGAGTCGTTGGTTCAGTGCTCTGTCCAGGAGATGACAAGCAGTCTTTTTGTAATAAACATTTATTGCATTTTGTAAAAAAAAAAAAGTAAACAACACACATAAATGAAAAAGAAAGGGGAGATGGGAAGGTGGAGTGGGTGGTAAGGGGGAAGGGGGCACATACGAAAGGGGAGAGTCTAAGATGATCCTAATCCTGAAAATAACACCAATAGTAATAACAGTAATAGCATCACAATAACAGTACCTACAACAATGACAAGAACAACATCACTATCAAGTTGGGGGGAAAAAGGTGGCGAAAACGCATCTGCAAATGGACATGGAGTATACGAAACATTTTGACTTGTTCTTACGATAGATGATTGGACATATGTATCCATTATACAGTGACAAGCGAAGATGTATAAAAGTTCCATTCTGTAGTAAACCTAGACACTTTACCATTAATATTTGCATTATATTGTTCTATCTTGTCTTTTATTCAGCTGCCACTGGAAGATAAAGTTAGGTGGGCATTTTTCTAATATGTGGAGCAGTCTTCTGTATGCCTTCATTTCCAAGGTTTGGGTCCTTCTCACCAACTCTGATGTCGAAGTCCAGCTCTCACACCCGTACAGGAAGAGGAGAGCAAGAGGGCTTTGTGTGGCTCGAGTGTTGTAGGAAAGTTGATCTTTTATTGCTTCACCAGCTTCGTGAGCTTTGCCGTAGCTGATGTGGCAAGAGCTGATCTGACCTTGATTTCTGTTGAAAAGCGACCGTCTTGCGTAAGTGTGGAGCCGAGATATTTGGACGCTTCCACCTCTTCCAGCTTTGTCCGTTCATTGTGATGCTTACGGTCTGGTCTTCGTTGCTGCTGTTCACCATCACCTTGCTATTTCTGCGCTGATTTCCATCCCACATATACCGTGTCGGTCTTCTAGTCAGCTGGTTAGGTCATGGAGTTCGTCGTTGCTTCTCATTGCATAATTATGGGCCCGCCCCCATTTGAGATGGTAGTGTTGAAAGTTTTCGGTGGCCTCGCGCATGAAAGTCCAAGTACAGGTTGAAAGGGGTTGGAGACAGCAGACAGCCCTGTCAGACGCAAACAGTGACATGGAAGAAGCCCCCCTACCGACGGCAATAATCGCTTTGTCGCGTAGCCGTTGTGAGCGAGTTCACCCTCCGGAGGATGCCACCACGTCTGTGCAATGACAGTCCCCATGAATTTGCCGATACCGGTGACCCCGACGGAATCAAACCAAGGCCATAGACGTGGAAAGGACATCGAAACTGAGGTCACCATGAGAGCAGGGCAAAAAGCACCACCGAATTTGGGATTTTTTTGTGTGTGATAGTTATGAACACCGTTATGGATGGTATGGGTGTGTCTGCAGATATTTTGACTCTCACTCGGAATTTACGGATGCATGCACGACTTTTCAAATGCACATACACACACCCACTCACCCGAACATTGACAGCCAGGCAACAAAACACTTCTTTTTGCTTTATGCTGCCCGAGCCATCAGACAAACATAATATAAACGCAGAATCATTAACAGGTCGGCACGCCAACCATTAGGCGTACACACAAAATACAAATAGCTATCAATGCTGCTGGTTCCAACGTCGCCGTAGACGATGACAACGACGAGATGACGAGGACGACGAGACAAGGGCGACGAGACGATGCAGGCGACGCAGATGATGACGACGACTGCAGCGTCAAGTCAAGTCCGACACAAGACACAAAACTTCAGAGCTGTGGCTAAAAAAAAAAACCGCTAACGCACTCGCGGCGTCTCTGCCGACGACGAGGCGACAGCCTCGCACAGGAGCTGTAGCTCACACACACACTACACAGCGACGGTATGGCCAACAGGTCGCTGGTTCAAACTCGGGAGCGGCGCTCTGGCTTGGCAGCAGCGGCGTCTCCAACCCAACTGGCTCAGCGGGTAGTCGGTCCCGGGCGCAGTGGCAGGTAGGGTGATTGTCGGCGCTGAGGCCGACCTCTCCACGCCGACACAGGGCGGAGAACAGGGGCGTAGACTCAGCTACGGCCCTGACCCTCAAACAAAGGCAGCCAGTCCCCCTCAGTCCAGGGAACACTTCAACTTGGGGGAAACTGATTAACTACCTTGATTATCATGGCTACTATTCATTACAATCACGACTACATTCATATTCATTAGCCACATCCTATTTCACTAGAACTTGAGCATATTCTTCAACATTACAACATTCCCTTTTCCGGAATCATAACACTACAACATTCCCTTTCGGGAATCATAACACTACAACATTCCCTTTTCCGGAATCATAACACTACACAGGAAAGGATTTCCATATAAACCTTTCATAATCTAGTTTTCCCCATTGGGGAAAAGATTTCCATCTAGACCCTCTTCAATAAACCATGAATACAATTCATTACACACAATTAATGATTACTTTCATCACACACAATTAAAGGTTACTTTTCATACGACTATAAATGTCTTTCGTCAATTCACAAAATGTTCATTTCTTTTCTTGTAACACAATGTTCATTTCATATAATCACCATGTCTTTCGTCAATTCACAAAATGTTCATTTCTTTTCTTGTAACACAAGAATGTTCATTTCATTTCAAATAATCACCAGATTTTTAAAAGGTTTCTTTTCAAAAAGATTCACCACTTCAATATATGCAAGGCAAAGATTTCCACAACTCTTGTTTACCAACACATAATTATTGTATCAAGAGTGAGTTAAATGCTCATCCACGTCAAAAATAAAAATCATTAAAAAGTCTGTCGCTCACTCTGGGAGCTTATTCATCACATCAGAACTCTCCCTCTTCTTGCAAAGTCTAGCTAAACCACATTGAAATGACATTTTTTCCAACATGAATTCATAACTAGTTAAGTCACAGAATAAAAATCTTTTTTTTTCCTGAAGACCACTTCCTTTAACACTCCATCTATTCATGTTTTCCGACAGCATTTCGTCTTGTTACCCTGTCAAGTCATAGGATAACAGAACACAACAAATACTTTTTTTTAAAAACAAAACCTTCACAAGTGCGCTGAGGAAGTTTGTCGCTCCAAAACGGGAATACGGTTTCGGTTTGCTAATAAACGTTCAATAATAAATACCTGACTGCCACCAAATATCAGCTGAGTCCCTCTTCGGCCGTCTGTGCTGTTGCATTGCCGGAATCACTGCAGAGACTGCCTAACCAGTTCAACTCACCCGGCTTTTAACAGTGCGCCGGTGAGTAGCAGTCAGCTGAATTGTTCAACCAGCTTCTGGACAACCACTTTCCGGTAAGAAAATTTGTGACCGGACGGGAAACGATCCGTCACAAGCACATTGCAAACTTAACTAAGATTAGGAGCCGGTTGGGCGGAAAAGCTCCAGATAAACGACTGGATCGGCCAAAAAGGCAGAGACATTAATTCATGGGGACTTTCTCAAGACGAAGCAAAGGATGTCAACACGATCATCCAAAAATTCAAAGAACACACAGAGCCAAAAACAAAGTGTTTGCAAGATACACCTTTCACGAAAGAATACAGAAAGAAAATGAAACTTTTGCTGAATTTGTCACTGATTTGCGCAACCTCGTACAAAACTGGTTATTCCCCAGAACTAAAGGACGAAATGGTGCGTGACCGCATTGTTGCAGGTATCCGCTCACAAGAAATTCGTGAAATACTCTTAACAGAAGGTGACAAGCTTATTATGAGCAGTGCTATAGACATTGGCATTGCACATGAAACTACACAAGAGCGGTTGAAATCAATGTTAGCAGCATCAAACCCACAGCCAGTAGACGCAATCAGAAAGCCGTCAACTAGAGATGGTTTCGGACAACACCAACCTCAAAGATCTCCATACATCACCTCATGCACAAACTGTGGAGGTAAGCACAGGAGACAAGACTGCCCAGCTTTTGGTTCCACCTGCAACTACTGCCATAAACAAAGACATTGGGCTAAAGTATGCCTAGCAAAAAGTCGGCATGAAACACAGAAGAAAGGAAGAAATGTACACTCAATTGAAGAGGAACAAGAAGATGACAGCAATTTCTATGTAAACGCCATATCCAACAAAAATGAAACTCCTAACACTGAGTGCTGACATACAAATTGGAACAAGTGATACGATTCGTTTCAAAATCGACACTGGAGCACAAGTCAATGTGATCCGAACTGAAACTTTCAAGAATCTGTCATGCAGACCAGAAATCACTCCATGCAAAGAAACACTCATCAGCTACACAGGTCAGCCTTTGAACATCTCTGGCAAAGTAACCCTTCAAGCAAGTTACAAAGGCAACACTCTCCAAGGATCATTCTACGTTGCTGATACTTCTTCCCAACCAATCCTCGGACTTCAGGCATCATTACAACTACAGCTCATCCAAATCATGTCTGTTGAATCCAGTCCAATGACAAAAGTAGTAGTACTCAAAGAATACAGTGAAGCCTTCACTGGACTAGGATCCCTTGATGGTAAACTCCATTTTCACATGAAAGAAGACGCCATACCAGTCGTCCATGCACCCCGCCGGGTTCCGCATGTGATAAAAGAAAGTCTCAAAACAGAACTTGCAAACATGGAAAAAAAAGATGTGATAACCAAAGTGACAGAACCTGATTGGGTAAACTCACTTGTGATCACTGAAAAAAAAAAAGGAAAACTGCGTGTATGTTTAGACCCAAGAGACCTAAACAAAGCCATCAAAAGACCACACTTCCCTCTGCCAACACTGGATGATGCCCTTGCAAAACTAACGGGCGCAAAATACTTCTCAAAACTGGATGCCCAGTCAGGATACTGGCAACTCAAACTGGATGAAAATTCTTCATACCTTACTACCTTCAACACACCTTTTGGCAGATATCGATTCAAACGCTTACCCTTCGGCATCGTATCTGCCCAAGACGAATTCCAAAGAAAAATGAAGTTTTCGAAGGCCTACCAGGAGTCACACCTTATCGATGATGTCATCAGTGGAACAACTGCAGAAGAACACAACATGAACCTGAAAGCAGCACTGATTCGAGCAGAAGAGCAGAGAAACTGGAAGTTGGAGTGACTGAAGTTGAGTACTTCGGACATGTAATTTCAGCCGAAGGTCTGAAACCAGATCCCTCCAAAGTGAAGGCAGTACAGGACATGCCTCATCCAAACAACAAAAAGGAACTTCAAACCACACTCGGCATGATCAACTACCTCGCCAAGTTTGCCCCACAGCTGTCAGACGTCACTAAACCAATGCGTGACCTACTCAGGGATGATGCAGAATTCCTTTGGGACAAGCCCCAGCAAGAAGCACTGAAAAAAGCAGAGTCTGCCATCCTAAGCCAGCCTGTTCTTGCATATTTTGACCCTTCCAAACCAGCAACACTGCAAGTCGACGCCAGCAAGTTCGGACTTGGTGCAGCCATATTCCAAGAAGGAAAACCAGTCGCTTTCGCGTCAAGTCTCTCACTCAGACTGAACAGAACTACGTACAGATCGAAAGAGCTTCTGGCAATTGTCTTTGGATGCAAACGGTTTCATCAGTATATCTATGGTCAGAAGATCACAGTGGAATCGGACCACAAACCTTTGGAGTCCATCGCAAAAAAATCTCTTGAAAACACTCCAACACGCCTCCAGCAGATGTTCTTACAACTACAGAAATATGACTTGAACATAGTCCATGTTCCTGGAAAACTCATCCCAGTGGCTGACGCACTGTCTCGAAAATTTCTACCAGCTGAACCAAGAGACATCCCAGATGATCCTGAATTTCCAAGTCCACAGTGTTCTCAACAATATGCCCATCAGTGACAACAAAATGCAAGAAATCCGGAAGGCCACCAGAGAGGACAAACAACTACAGATATTGCAATCAACCATCCATGATGGCTGGCCAGACCGGCGGCAAGACTGCAACAAAAACATCTCGAATTTTGGAGTTTCAGGGATGAACTGACAAGCATTGATGACATTCTCCTAAAAGGGGAGAAGATCCTGATCCCAACAGTTCTCCAGGAAGAAATGATCCAAAAAATTCGTACAAGTCATCTTGGAGTTGAAAAAAACAAACAACGAGCAAGAAACATCTTGTTTTGGCCAGGTATGGCAATCGACATTGAAAAACACATTGCCAAGTGCCACATCTGTACCCCAAGTGCACGGTCAAATCCCAAGGAACCCCTTCTTCCTCATCCTATTCCTTTACGCCCATGGGAAAAGATAGGAGTGGACCTATTCACATGGAACAACAAATCATACATGGTTTCTGTTGACTACTACAGCCGATTCTTTGAGACTGATGAATTGCCCAACACCTCATCTGCTATGGTCATCAGAAAACTCTGTTCACTTCGCTCGGCATGGGATTCCTGAAACAGTCATGAGTGACAACGGTCCTCACTTTATATCCAAAGACTTCAAAAACTTCGCCTCAACATGGGACTTTCATCACATCACTTCGAGCCCAGGATATCCTCAAACGGTCTCGCAGAAAAAAAACAGTCCAAACTGTCAAAAGCATACTCGACAAGGCCAAGCGAGAGAACCAAAGTCCCCTGCTCAACATACTGGAATACCGCGGCACACCTGTGGACAATTTGGCATCACCAGCCCAACTTCTAATGGGACGTCAGCTTCGTTCCATCCTTCCTACCACCAACAGGCATTTAATTCCAAAGGCAATAGAGCACAGCCGTTTTCAGGACAGACGTGCTCAACTCCAGTCCAATCAAAAGCGGTACTATGACAGGACTGCACACCCCCTGCCACCAATGCAGTCTGGTGATCGCATCCATGTGAAACTGTCCAGAGGAGACAGTTGGAAACCTGTCATCACCAACCAGTGTGCTGAACCCCGTTCATACACAATGCAGACTGATGATGGTGCACTCTACCTGCGCAATCGTCGTTTCCTGAGACATGCAGCACAAGACCAAAGTGGAACCACAGATAGTGCCAGGATTCCAAACTCCGACACGCCAGACCAAGTACTTGAACCAACACCTGTCCCTTCTGACAACACTGGACCTGCACCATACAGAACCAGGAGTGGCCGCACTGTGCGAGTTCCAAATAGAATGGAACTGTTAAATTACTGTTAAATTCTAAACTTCATCATGACAGTGTTTTACAGAAGAGAGTCTGAATAAATGAGAACCGGATTAACAGAATAAAAACTTAAAAAAAGGGAGATGTTATGATTACCGAACATTCGTACCCGTGGACTATAAACAGTATCTTCCGGTGCACAATCAATTAGTATTATCTCCCTTGACGTAACTAAGACGCCAGAACTTGGAGACACGAGTGAGTGACAACGAACGCTTCATCAAAGCCAGATGTTCTAAACTTACCTAGTACGTTCAGATCATCACCGATGATCACAAACCCAGACAAACTTAACACTTAACGACCTTCTATATGTGCATGCTGAGTAGGTAAAGTGGTATTGGGCCATCTGCGGACCCCCCAACAACGCTACGACCTTTGACCTGTCATCTGAACTTCCAGCACTTCATGCAACACGCCAACTGACGCCAGTTTGTACCCCAAACATCTGTCCGCCCAAACATCTGTCCACATCTGTCCGCCCAAACATCTGTCCGCCCAAACATCTGTCCGCCCAAACATCTGTCCACCAAACACCTGTCCACCACATCTGTCCACCCAAACATCTGTCCACCCAAACATCTGTCCACCACATCTGTCCACCCAAACATCTGTCCAACACATCTGTCTACCCAAACATCTGTCCAACACATCTGTCCACCCAAACATCTGTCCACCCAAACATCTATCCACCCAGACATCTGTCCACTCTAACGTCTATCCACTCTAACGTCTATCCACCCAAACATCTGTCCACCACATCTGTCCACCCAAACAACTGTCCACCCAAACATCTGTCCACCCAAATGTCTGTCCACCCTAACATCTACCCACCCAAACATCTGTCCACCACATCTGTCTACCCAAACATCTGTCCACCACATCTGTCCACCCAAACACCTGTCCACCCAAACATCTGTCCACCCAAACACCTGTCCACCCAGACATCTGTCCACCCATACATCTGTCCACATCTGTCCACCACATCTGTCCACCCAAACATCTGTCCACCCAAACAAGAGCCAACCAACAAGAGTTATTTTCGGTGTTGCACAGGGAAGGAATCTGAAACAATCTCGTTGACACCGTGAAACTTGACGATATTTTTGTATCGGAAACACGGCTTTCGCCAGCCGCCGTGGCGAAGTGGTTAGCGTCGTGGTCTCCCGGCTGAGAGGTCATGGGTTCAACTCCCATCAGTTTTTTTTTTAATGGATTTTTCTGCACCGACCGACTCCTACCCAGAGTTTGGAGTTTGCTGCAGGTTCAGTTGGGAAGGCCGGGACCACACAGTCGAGTTCCATTCACTGGAAAAGACGCGTCTCAGAATGTTGCTCAAATTTCCTGACCAACACTGCAGTTGTCTGTATCTCTGGGGTCTCTGGGGTCTGGTTGACGCCCGGGGTATATTGTGAAAGTAAAAGTAGACTAAGGCCCTGTCATGCAGTCTCGGACCTGAATGCAAATCCTTAACATTATCTTCATCATCCTCATCCGCATCAATCAGCATGAAAATGTCTCAGATTCTGTGGCCCGTCATGCCCTGCTGTCATAACTACAGTGCCAATTACCTGTCCTTGTCTGCTTGGTTCCGTCAGGGTCACCGGTATGGACAAATTCATGGGGACTGTCGTTGAACGGACGTGGTAGTGCCTTCCAGCGGGAGAGCTCTTTCGCCCTGGCTCCGCCACTGAGCAATTAATGTCGTCAGTAGGGGGCTTATAGTAGGTGGTGTGCTGGATATGTTGGATCAGAACCGGCATCACTGAACACCACCAAAGTGACTCGGCAGCAGTGCAGTGTCTCCTCTGGTGAGTGGGCTCAGGACGACATGACGTTGACTGGCTCCCTGTGGGTTGCCGGTGCTTGGGCTGTGGAAGCCACCCCCCATCAGCTGCCAACAGATTGAAGGCCGATCAAAACTCCGAAAGGACTCCTTTTTTTCTTACCACCACCATCAGAGGCTGGGACGAGCTGCCACAAACAGCTGTCGGCCATCACCCGTGCATGACTCCCAAGTCCAGGCTTCCACGCACCAAACCCAAAGGTAAATGCTGTAGCTAGTCACAGTGGGTAGGTGTACGTTTTCACCCTCCCTACCCTCATCTTCGCATGGCTGGTTACTGTGTAAGGGCGTACTGAGCTCAGCTAGTCGTTCGAGGCGAACACTGAGATGTCGCGGCCTGTTAACACGCTCACAGAGGGGGCTGAAACTGGTCGTTTTAAACTCGATCAGTCTTCTTGGCATTAATATTTAAATTAAGTTTCATCCTGTCTCTCTCTCTCTCTCTCTCTCTCTCTTTTGCCTGTCAGTCTGTCCTCTCTCTCTCTCTCTCTCTCTCTCTCTCTCTCTCTCCCCTCAAGCGAATTTTGATACAAATCGGATGCGTGGTGGTGACGATCATTCTGCGGGAGAAAATATTTACAATCATGATGAAAGACATTTTGATGATAATAAGATAATGTTGCTTATAGCCCAGCCGACCGCAAAGGGCCATATCAGGACTGTCACCACGTTAAAAATCAACCGTTTCGATGATAGCCAGACAGATGGAGAGACGGACAGAGAGGCAGCTAGACAGACCGATCGAAGGACAGATGGACAGATTTGTGACTGTTTAAAAAAAAAAAAAGACCTGGTGTTGGCGGATCAGTAACAATGCTAATGATCACTAGGTAATTATTTTTGCGACGATGGCGAGTTTCGATGAGTTTCGGCGGGCCTAGGGGGGTGGGTTTGAGCAGGCCGTGGGTTGTCCTTCTTGACTTCTCTTCTACTTCAAAGCAGTCAGGGCGTATCTTCTGTACCGGGTTTGATGCCATGCCTGTTAGATACTGTACAGGTGGATGTTGCGTGACATGTCCCACCCCCCACCCCTCCAAAGGCATCCTGACATCCCTCCTTAACCCAGCCCTCTCCACGCACACGCACATACTAGCGTATTGACACACGCACGCACGCACACACACACACACACACACACATACTGTAACACCGATACAAACTGACACTCAATATTCACACTCACATATGTATGCACACATGGACGGACACATGCACACACACGCACCGCACGCACGCACGCACACATACATACATATACACACGCGCGCGCGCGCACACACACCACGTGCACGCGCGCGCGCACACACACACACACACACACAAAACATACACACACACTACTGTCATAATTATATCCCATCAAAGGCATTTTGTACACCACCCATTTCCACGCCCTCTCCATGCACGTAAAGGATATGCGCGCGCACCACACACACACACCTAACTACCTACGCAAGCCCTTCGAGAAAAATGTGTGTGTGCATGTGGAGAGAGAGGTGTGATTTTAAGTTGCATTCTGCACGTAGGCACTTGTGTTAGTGGTCCACAATATATCAGTACTTGGGTAGGTGCCCCTGTCCTACCAGATGTGCCCCTGTCCTACCAGAGGTGCCACTGTGCTACCATAGTTGTCTCCGGCTTACCAGAAGTGCCCCTGTCCTACCATAGGTGCCTCCGCCTTACCAGAAGTGCCCCTGTCCTACTATAGTTGTCTCCGGCTTACCAGAAGTGTCCCTGTCCTACCATAGGTGTCTCCGTCTTACCAGAAGTGCCCCTGTCCTACCAGAGATGTCTCCGTCTTACCAGAAGTGCCCCTGTCCTACCAGAGATGTCTCCGTCTTACCAGAAGTGCCCCTGTCCTACCAGAGATGTCTCCGTCTTACCAGAAGTGCCCCTGTCCTACCAGAGATGTCTCCGTCTTACCAGAAGTGCCCCTGTCCTACCAGAGATGTCTCCGTCTTACCAGAAGTGCCCTTGTCCTACCAGAGATGTCTGTCTTACCAGAAGTGCCCCTGTCCTACCAGAGATGTCTCCGTCTTACCGGAAGTGCCCCAGTCCTACCAGAGATGTCTCCATCTTACCAGAAGTGCCCCTGTCCTACCAGAGATGTCTCCGTTTTACCAGAAGTGCCCCTGACCTACCAGAGATGTCTCCATCTTACCAGAAGTGCCCCTGTCCTACCAGAGATGTCTCCGTCTTACAAGAAGTGCCCCTGTCCTACCAGAGATGTCTCCGTCTTACCAGAAGTGCCCCTGTCCTACCAGAGATATCTCCCGTCTTACCAGAAGTGCCCCTGTCCTACCAGAGATATCTCCCGTCTTACCAGAAGTGCCCCTGTCCTAACAGATGTCTGCGTCTTACCAGAAGTGCCCTGTCCTACCACAGATGTCTCCGTCTTACCAGAAGTGCCCCAGTCCTACCAGAGGTGTCTGTCTTACCAGAAGTGCCCCTGTCCTACCATAGGTGTCTCCGTCTTACCGGAAGTGCCCCTGTCCTACCAGAGATGTCTCCGTCTTACGCGAAGTGCCCCTGTCCTACCATAGGTGTCTCCGTCTTACCAGAAGTGCCCTTGTCCTACCAGAGATGTCTCTGTCTTACCAGAAGTGCCCCTTTCCTACCATAGGTGTCTGTCTTATCAGAAGTACCCCTGTCCTGTCATAGGTGTCTCCATCTTACCAGAAGTGCCCCTGTCCTACCATATGTGTCTCCGTCTTACGAGAACTGCCCTTGTCCTACCATAGGTGTCTCCGTCTTATCAGAAGTGCCCCTGTCCTACCGGAGGTTCCCCTGTCCTACCAGAGGTGCCTCCGTCGTTCCAGAAGTGCCCCTGTCCTACCAGAGGTGCCTCCGTCATTCCAGAAGTGCCGCTGTCCTACCGGAGGTGTCTCCGTCGTTCCAGAAATGCCCCTGTCCTACCAAGGGGCCCCTGTCCTACCATAGGCGTCCCCGTCATACCAGAAGTGCCCCTGTCCTACCAGAGGTGTCTCCGTCATATAGGTTCCCCTGTTCCACCGGAAGTGTCCGTCCTACCAGAGGCAGACGTGATATGCAAAATGTATGCTGCGTGATGGAGAGGGGGGGGGGGGGGGGGGGGGGGGGGGGGGGAGACGAGGAAAAGGGCGGGGATAGGGGGGGGGGGAGAGCGAAAATGCTGGTCCTATCACCACCTTTACTCTGAAGCAAGACGTATATTCAACGAACTGAGGAGCAAATCCGCCAGAGAAAGTCGCCGTCACAAAATCTGAACACTGTTGTTGTGTGCGCTTCAAGGAGGCAGTATGCGAGAAAAAAAAAAAAACAAAAAAACGGCAGTCCTCGTCTTTCAGTCCATCTGTAAGCAATAACGACGAATGAACAATGGAAGTCCCAAATCTCTTCACTGGTGTTGTGGCTGATACCTGCAGCTTTGTATTCTGGGACTGGCTTGATGACGATGTCAACAAGCTCATTTAAGTGTATCCCAGTGGGGATTTTTTGGGGTGGGTGGGTGTGTTTCGTTTAAGTAGTTCCCCTGATTATTGTAAGTTATGTGCTAGTGATCTTTTCTCTCACCGTTTTTATAGATTTTTTTTTCATGTCTTTCTTTACTGTCAGCTGTTGTATTTCTGCCCTAGTACACCGCTCTCAAGTCTTTATTTTGGAAAGATTTTATACTTCTATTTCTGAGGACCATTTGTGCCTTCGAGAGGGATTGCGATGGTTCCCTCAGGCGGCTAGTGAAGGGTTTCTCATATTTATAATATATTGCCCCCATTTTCTTCATCAATTTTTTTTTCTTTTCTAAAAGTTCAAATCTTTGCCAAGTCATTACTATAATGACTGAAGAATTGTTAGCCTGCACTTGTTTTCCCTCACTACTTAATTGTTCAGCATTATTTGTTTGGTCAATCAGTGGGAGATTGCATCTCTTAGGAGATCCAAGTAAAGGTTGTTCTGTACAATTCTTAGCCACTTAAAAATGCTTGGGTTATTGAACAGCAGAGCTGACCACTCAGACTGTTCCACATCTTTTGATCCCCCTTGTATCCTTGAATGGATCCTCAAGCCATAGGCTCAAAGATTGTCCCCTACATCTTATACTGTGTGCATAATGCTTTTAGTCTTTCAGCAACTTTTTTCCTCCTCACTTTCGTTTTGTTCCATTTTGCTACCCTTCGCTGGCTGCTTCAGGGGTGCTGTTGCATTCTCTTTTGAAACCCTTGGTGGTGAAACACCACAGAATTATGGACTGTGGTGTGTGTCTATTTGACACCAAGAGCACAGACACAATCAGCCGTGTCTCCCTGATGAGTCCGATCCAGCGGACGAAAGGCCTAGGAGCAGGCAATACAAATAGATGTGCCTTCGAGAGGGATTGCGATGGTTCCCTCAGGCGGCTAGTGAAGGGTTTCTCATATTTATAATATATTCCCCCCACTTTCTTCATCTTCAATTTTTTTTTCCTTTTCTAAAAGTTCAAATCTTTGCCAAGTCATTACTATAATGACTGAAGAATTGTTAGCCTGTACTTGTTTTCCCTCACTACTTGATTGTTGACCATTTGTGACATGTCAGCTTGTGGTTGTAGTCTGGTGACTATGTAGTGAAAATGGCACTTGCTATCTGCGATGGACACGGGCTGTCCGTACTGCAGTGCCCACAACGTTTTCATTTATTCGTTCATTTGTTTATCAATTTGTTATTTAATTTATTCATATATATATTTTTTTTTTACTATTCAGTGTTTTTCATAGATACATCATGCTTTTTTCTTTTTAAAACGGAGTGAGAAATCTAGCAGAATGACTGGCGCACTCGGCATGGCCGAGTCTTAGCTGCCTTCATGGGCCGAGTCTTAGCTGCCTTCATGGCCGAGTCTTTTACCTGCCTTCATGGCCGAGTCTTTACTGCCTTCATGGCCGAGTCTTAGCTGCCTTCATGGCCGAGTCTTAGCTGCCTTCATGGCCGAGTCTTTTACCTGCCTTCATGGCCGAGTCTTAGCTGCCTTCATGGCCGAGCCTTACCTGCCTTCATGGCCGAGCCTTAGCTGCCTTCATGGCCGAGTCTTAGGTGCCTTCACGACCGAGTCTTAGCTGCCTTCATGGCCGAGTCGTAGCTGCCTTCATGGCCGAGTCGTACCTGCCTTCATGGCCGAGTCTTAGCTGCCTTCATGGCCGAGCCTTACCTGCCTTCAGGATATTCGTATTTTCGCTGCCTTGTCTCGTTCGCTTTACAGGATGTCTTTTTTTTTTCCTTCTTGAACTGACGTGTTCATGATGTGACCTTTGTATGAACTTAACATCCGTGGAAACACACACACACACCCACACCACACTTACACACACACACACACACACACACACACACACTGTGTGGTCGGCTTGGTCGTAATCATGAAAAACAAATGTTTTCCGCAGACCCACGAGGACGGTGACCAGACCTGCAAGAAGACAGAATGAGAGGCCGCACCTGCAGCAGCAGGTCAGGAAGGTGAAGAGCAAGTGGTGGGAAGAAGGAAGACATGAGAGGCCGCGCCTTCAGCAGCAGGTCAGGAAGGTGAAGGAAGCCGTGTGTGCACCTGAAGCGTCTGGTTGAACTTCTCGTTCCTCCTCCTGACCGGTCGACACTGCCGGCGAAAAACGCTCAACCAGCTTGCATGCCAGGAAGGACATTTCGTCACTCTGCTGAACGCCGAGTCATCCTTACCGGAAAAGGCAATGGCAAGATTGCCACATCTATTGTGGAAGACAGTATAGGCAGACTCCCGTTCCAGAGGCAGATTGAAAAAGCTTGAAAGGGACCACAGCTGGCGAGGCATCTGTAACGGACGGCATTCCCCTGGGAAATGGCCGGAATGGAGGAGAACTTCACTCCAAAAGGCTGACGTTCTTGATGCAGATCAGCTGCGATATCGTAAAGGTATTGCGATATTTCAGTGATGTCTCCAAAGTGCGTGTTTACAAAGAGAGCGACTGCAAGAATTTTGACGTGAACATAGCCACTGCCAAGACTTGAGGCAAACAGAGCGACTTCAACGCCTTTTATGCTAAGCAGAGCCACTGTAAAGACTGTTTGAGGCAAACAGAGCAACTGCCAAGACTTTTTTTTAGACAGAGTGACTGTGAAGACTTTGAGGTGACTGAGCGACTGCAAATACTTTTTGAGACAGAGCGACTGCAAAGACTTTCTGAGGTAAAAAGAACGACTGCAGAAGCTTTTGAGGTACGCTGAGCAACTGCAGAGGCATTTTGAGGTGAACAGATCGACTGCAAAGACTTGTGTGGTAAACGAGCGACTACTTGAGGTAAACAATGTAAAGGCTGAGGAAAACGGAGCAACGGCAAAGAATTTTGAAGTAAACAAAGCGACTGAAAACACGTTTTGAGGTGGAAAGAGTGACTGCCAAGACTTGAGGTAAACAGTGACTGTAAAGACTGAGGAAAACGGCAACGGCAAATAATTTTGAGGTAAACACGGCGACTGTAAAGACTTTTTGAGATGAACAGGTTGACTGCAAAGACGTTTGTAGTAAACGGAACGACTGCTGAGATCTTTTGAGTAAACAGCGACTGCAAAGACTTCGAGGTGAACAGAGTGACTACAAAAACTGTTTGAGGGAAACAGAGCGGTTTTGAGGTGAAAAGAGACTGCAAATTCAATTGTAGTAAACAGAACGACTGCACAGACTTTGAGGTGAACAGGGTGTACAGACTGAGATAAAAATAGAGACTGGCGAATTCATTTGTAGTTAAGAGTGACTGCAAAAACTGAGGTGAGCAGAGCCACTGGAATAACTTTTTGAGGCAAACTGGGTGACTGTAGACTTTCGTGGGAAAACCATGACCGAGGACTGGTGTTTACAGAGCGACTGCACAGACTTTTGAGGTAAATGGAGTAACTGCAAAGACTTTTCCTCGGGTGAACAGTGCGACTGCAAAGTTAAAGTCTTGTAAAATATGGGGGGACATTTCAGACGATGAGTAAACAACGGACAAACACAGCAGGGCGACAGAGAGGCAGAACTGTAGACAGTGAGGTTATCTGGACTTCAGTAAAGATGCCAAGATCATTTAGAAAAGAAACAATTTTTTTATTATATACAGTTTATAGAAGAAAAGCATGTTTATGGACAAAACTACGATGTACAACATGCACATATTGATGACCATCCAAAAGCTACAGCAGATGTGTAGTAGCACAGGGACCACTGGTCTACAGTTTCCAAGGATTTCTTCTGATAACGGATGTGCAGGCACGTTTGACGTGTACTACAATGCGCATTTTGAACACGAGTGACTGACGGTGTGTGAGCAGATGTTACAGAATTGAAACCAAAGCACCGTTTCAGTAACTGTGTAGCGCTACGTCACGTCTGCTGTGGCTTTGAATGGTGCACACCAAGTCAACAGTAATAAATACAGGTCAAGGTGGGACAAATTAAGAGGCAACAGGATGGAAAACGGAGTGGTAACGGTACATTGCGCTGCTGCACCAACAGACACAGGCAAATGGTGTAATAAAAAAAAAAATGCAAAGAAAGAATTGCACCTATGTCGCTATTAATAAATGTACAAAGTTAGAAAAAGTATTCAGAGTATTTTTTCTGGCTGCGTGATTGATAAGGTATAGATGCTGCAGCTTGTGATGGGCTGCTGTAGCTCAATATTTTGACGGGAAAAAAATTTGGGGGGTGGAATGCACTATCTCCAAGTTGGAGATTCAGAGTTTCCACCCCATGGTATAAAGGCCAATATCCTGTACCTCGCTCACCATATCAGCAAGTCTCTGCTCAAAAATCCCTACATCTTAGATTCATTTCTCAGTTGCCCAGGTCTGCCCTGTTCACGGAAAAACATTCTCCCACAACCATGCACAAAGACACATCCACCATCTTCCCAGACCAATTCCCTCCCCTCCCCCTTCATAATCATTAAGAATTAGCCCTAATCTAATGGCAATCTCATTTTCTTCTTTGCGAATCCGTTGGTCTACAAGGTCAGTCCTGCCCTTGAGACGTGTCATTTTCTCCAGTTTGAGAAAGTCATTTCATGCCCCCTCCATTATCACAGTTAAGAATTAGCCTTCATCTAATTTCAATCACATTTTCAAAGACTATCATTCCAACCCCCCCCCATTTCATAATGATGGTCAAGAATGATACCTAATCTCATTATTTTAAGACTCATTTCAACCCCCTCCCTTTCATATCTATGGTCAACAGTTGCCCCTAATCTAATGGTAATCACATTTTCAAAGACTTGTTTCAAGCCCCTGCCTCCCCTTCATAATTATGGTCAATAATTAGCCCTCATCTAATGGCAAAAACTCATTTCAACCCCCCCCACCCCCCAGTAATTAGCCCTCATCTAATGGCAGACTCATTTCAACCCCCCCCTCCCCCGTATTTATGGTCAGTAATTAGCCCTCATCTAATGGCAAAGACTCGGTAATTAGCCCTCATCTTCTCTAATGGCAATCTCATTTCAACCCCCCCCCCCCCCTCCCTAATTATGGTCAACAATTAGCCTTCATCTAATCGCAATCAAATTTTCAAAGACTCGTTTCAACAATTCCCACCCTTCATAATGATGGTCAAGAATTAACCCTCTTTCAACAACTGTGTGACCCGCTTTTCCCGTATTGTCGGCCGTTTCTCTCACTACACTCCATTACTGGTTTCCCCCCCGTATTGTCGGCCGTTTCTCTCACTACACTCCCATTACTGGTTTTTCCCCGTATTGTCGGCCGTTTCTCTCACTACTCCCATTACTGGTTTTTCCCCGTATTGTCGGCCGTTTCTCTCACTACACTCCCATTACTGGTTTTTCCCTATTGTCGGCCGTTTCTCTCACTACACTCCATTACTGGTTTTGCCGTGTCTCCGGGTGGACTGAAATCCAGTTTACACTATGAACATGTGAATGTAACCATCCACGACACACATCTGCTTTAACCCTAAAGGGGGGAAAAGTGAAGTATCTTAGTGTCAGCTTACTTTGCAAAATGAATAATCAGGGATATATATCGTTCCATATTTCATGGATAGAAATGTCAGTATTTTTTCGTTACCAGCAGGTGATGAAAAAAGCTGTGTGTATTGTTACCAAGCAGGTGGATGAAAAAAGCTGTGTGTGACTGATGCAAAGTAATTTGAGCATAATATAACCTATCTACATCGTATACAAGAGACCATCTGTAAAAACACAATCGCTCAATGCTATGACAAAATGCAGTTTGCGGTGACATCCATTTCCCCAACACCCCTCTGACCTAAACATGATCAAATTATCCAACAGTTAAAAAACTAATGGGGAAAAGACAATGGAAAAGAAAGATACCCTGATCACACACAACCACCTGGGGGTACTCCTCATTACCAGACAGAAACTGGAAAAAAAACAAAAAAAACATGCGAGTCATCCACAGCTTGAAGAAGAGTGCTGAACATGAACTGGAATGAATGAGCAGGTCTGATCCAGCCCATAAGGTGATGCTGGCACCACAGCCCTTAAGGTGATGCTGGCACCACAGCCCATAAGGTGATGCTGGCACCACAGCCCATAAGGTGATGCTGGCACCACATTCCTTTCAACGACCTTAATGCACAACAGCCTGTTCTTCACTAGCAGTTTTCAACAGAACTCGGCGTCCCAGAGAAACGGAATACATCCATACATGCTTAGCAATGCGAAGCAAACATGAACAAAAACCTGATGAAGTCTCCAACAAATAAGTAACAAAAATGTGAAGCAACACATCATAGTCAGATAAACAGTATGAAAAAAATACCCAAGTTGCGCACACGACAATTGGCAGTAAGCGCACTCTTCATGTTCAGACAAATGAACAAAAACTTTTAAAAATCAAAATCGAACAGACATGAATTCAGAACACTATAGCACTTTCAACAACGTAAAACCCTAGCACTAAGTTTATTACATTTTGGAATTGGGCTTGTGTATGATGTGGACAAGTTTAGCACGTTGCAAAATGGGGGAAGAAAACCGCATGGTTTTTCATTCTAAACATGAACCAAATTCTTCCAGGAGTTATGTACAAAGATTTTACAGGGAGGGAGAGACAGAAAGAGAAGGACAGAGGTAAAATAGAATTTTGAAGAAAACGATTCATTTACAGCAAAATCACAGCAAAACTTACCCAGAAAGATAACGGAAAAAGACTTGAGATGAAAAACAAACCAATCAAGTTCATGATTATCAGTCCTTGTCAGTAAACAAAACCAAAAGTAAACAAAAACAAAACAAAAAAATGTATACCAAAACAGGTTGGATCATCTCCATATCCTCTTGACTTGGGTATTAATTATTTTCTTGAGTGAACATTTTCACACATCACTTTCAAAATGTCAGGCCAAACGAAAGAGAAGACTTCTTTTTCTTGGGAAAATAAACACCTTGTTCAAGATACATTCTTCCCCTTGACGTCTTCTGATTTTATCTTTTGCAAGGTGGCATCTGGTTCTGTCTGAGCCAAGAAATGAACCGTTTCACCTCAGCTTAACAATCTGTTCAAAAACGGAGAAAAAACCCTCAAAAACTGCTAAACAATCTCTGGCCAGGATGCCTATAACTGAAATTGGTTCATATAGATGCATCCCTACCTGAATCTGAATCACTGACCTCAAAAGAGAGAGAGAGAGAGAGAGAGAGAGGGTTGGAGGATAGGGGGAGGGATGGGGATGCAGAGGCAGGCATAAATGTACAAAATGAATTTTCAGAGACACCATGTAAACATTAGTAGTTACACATCAGAAACACTGGTACTGAAAACAATCAAGAATACAAACTATCATTTATATACATTACTGACATCCATCGTTGCGTCGTAGCGCAGACAGAATCACTCATGCACTTCACAACTGCACACGTCTTGGGTGAGAAAAAAAAAGCAACAAAAAACCCCAGCCTCTAGCAACTGGATTCGTAGGTCTCGTTCATTCCCTGAAAAAAAAATTTTGAACTTTTTACCCCCTCAACTCCTCCCTTGACATGGTGGGGTTAGGATTCAGTCACTGCCACCAGGACTACACCTGGGTCACAAAGACTGTCGTGCAGTCACTGTATTACTGCATGGACTTCCTACAGATGATGAAGGGGAAGACAGCTCACAAAGATTGTGTTACAGTCACTGTATTACTGCATGGACTGCCTACAGAGGATGACAAGGGGAGACAGCTCACAAAGACTGCTACAGTCGCTGTATTACTTGCTGCATGGACTGCCTACAGATGATGATAGGGAGACACAGCTCACAAAGACTGTGCTACAGTCACTGTATTACTGCATGGACTGCCTACAGATGATGACAGGGGGAGACAGCTCACAAAGACTGTGCTACAGTCACTGTATTACTGCATGGACTGCCTATAGATGATGATAGAGACACAGCTCACCAGCTACAGTCGCTATATACTGCATAGACTGCCTACAGAGGGTGTTAGGGAGACACAGCTCACCAAGACAGTGCTACAGTCGCTGTATTACTTACTGCATGGACTGCCTACAGATGATGATAGGACACATTGCTCACCAAGACTGTGCTACAGTCGCTGTATTACTTACTGCATGGACAGCCTACAGATGATGATAGGGAGACACAGCTTACCAAGACAGTGCTACTGTCACTGTATTACTGCATAGACAGCCTACAGAGGATGATAGGGAGACAGCTCAACAAGACAGTGCTACTGTCACTGTATTACTTACTGCATGGAGTGCCTGCAGAGGATGATAGGGAGACACAGCTCACCAAGACAGTGCTACAGTCACTATATTAATGACTGCATGGATGCCTACAGAGGATGATAGGGAGACCAGCCCACCAAGACAGTGCTACAGTCACTGTATTACTGACTGCATGGACTGCCTACAGAGGATGATAGGGAGACACAGCTTACCAAGACTGTGCTACAGTCGATGTATTACTTACTGCATGGACTGCCTACAGAGGATGATAGGGAGACGCAGCTCACCAAGACTGTGCTACATTCACTGTATTACTGCATGGACTACCTGCAGAGGATGATAGGGAGATATAGCTCACCAAGACAGTGCTACAGTCACTGTATTACTTGACTGCATGGACTGCCTACAGAGATGATAGGGGGAGACAGCTCACCAAGACTGTGCTACAGTCACTGTATTACTGAATGGACTGCCTACAGATGATGATAGGAGAGCACAGCTCACCAAGACTGTGCTACAGTCATTGTATTACTGCATGGACTGCCTACAGATGATGATAGGGAGACAGCTCACCAAGACAGTGCTCGTCACATACTTACTGCATGGAGTGCCTACAGAGTGATGATAGGGAGACACAGCTCACCAAGACTGTGCTACGTCACTGTATTACTTACTGCATGGAATGCCTACAAGGATGATAGGGAGACACAGCTCACCAAGACAGTGCTACAGTCGCTGTATTACTTACTGCATGGACTGCCTACAGAGGATGATAGGGAGACACAGCTTACCAAGACTGCGCTACAGTCGCTGTATTACTTACTGCATGGACTGCCTACAGAGGATGATAGGGGAGACACAGCTCACCAAGACTGTGCTACATTCACTGTATTACTGCATGGACTCCTGAGAGGATGATAGGGAATAGCTCACCAAGACAGTGCTACAGTCACTGTATTTCTTACTGCATGGAGTGCCTACAGATGATAG
This sequence comes from Conus canariensis, assembly GCA_033310375.1. Lineage (NCBI taxonomy): Eukaryota > Metazoa > Mollusca > Gastropoda > Neogastropoda > Conidae > Conus > Conus canariensis. Next base: position 2,390,034 of record CM065748.1, on the reverse strand, counting down.
GGGAGACAGCTCACCAAGACAGTGCTACAGTCACTTATTACTTACTGCATGGACTGCCTACAGAGGATGATAGGGAGACCAGCTCACCAAGACTGTGCTACAGTCGCTGTATTACTTACTGCATGGACTGCCTACAGAGGATGATAGGGAGATATAGCTCACCAAGACAGTGCTACAGTCACTGTATTACTTACTGCATGGACTGCCCACAGAGGATATTGGGAGACACAGCTCACCAAGACTGTGCTACTGTCACTGTATTACTTACTGCATGGACTGCCTACAGATGATCATAGGGAGACAGCTCACCAAGACTGTACTACAGTCCTGTATTACTTACTGCATGGACTGCCTGTAGATGATGATAGGGAGACACAGCTCACCAAGACTGTGCTACAGTCACTGTATTACTGCATGGACTGCCTACAGATGATGATAGGGAGACAGCTCACAAGACTGTGCTACAGTCACTGTATTACTGCATGGACTGCATATAGATGGTGATAGAGGACACAGCTCACCAGCTACAGTCGCTATATACTGACTGGACTGCCTACAGATGATTCATAGGGAGACACAGCTCACCAAGACTGAGCTAACAGTTGCTGTGATTACTGAATGGACTGCCTACAGAGGATGATAGGAGACATGGCTCACCAAGACAGTGCTACAGTCCCTGTATTACTTACTGAATGGACTGCCTACAGAGGATGATAGGGAGACACAGCTCACCAAGACAGTGCTACAGTCGCTGTATTACTGAATGGACTGCCTACAGAGGATGATAGGAGACATGGCTCACCAAGACAGTGCTACAGTCACTGTATTACTTACTGAATGGACTGCCTACAGAGGATGATAGGGAGACACAGCTCACCAAGACTGTGCTACAGTCACTGCATTACTTACTGCATGGACTGCCTACAGATGATGATAGGGAGACACAGCTCACCAAGACTGTGCTACAGTCACTGTATTACTGCATGGACTGCCTACAGAGGATGATAGGAGACATGGCTCACCAAGACTGGTCGAGACAGTCGCTGTACTGCATGGACATCATATAGGATGGTGCGATACACGGCAAGCCAAGACTGATAGGGATGATTACTAGACCTTGTGAACTGCACACAGCTGCAGTGGGTTGAACATGGCAGCCAAACTCACTTCTCCACGACTTGAGAAAAGATGCGACTGTGACCATACAGAGTATCCCCATCTCGATTGGATGTACTGAACCAGAAGAGATTTGGGTTGAAAAAAATGGGCTATTCTCTATGGAAAAAAAACAACAACCCATGTACATCATTCTTTATAAATATATGTACACTGAAAGGTACACTGAAGCTTAAAATGAATTTCTCTTTTCATTATTTTCTTCTTCTTCCAGATAAACCCAACAGACATTCCACAGCGGGCCTCACTTACAAGGGAAATGGGAACGACGGAAACTGCCGACATGATGAGGTATTTACAAAGATGCACTTTTATAAAAATCCATATCTGACAGTCATAATCAAACAGTTTTTTTGTGTGGATATCTGCAGTATCAAAAAAAGAAAAACAAAGCCAAGGGGAAGAAAAATGAAAGAAGAGTGAGCATTCAACGACACGGTTTGATTTTGCCTGCAGAGTACACACGACTGGACCAGCTACCACCTCACGCACTGCAGTGGATGAACAAGGGGGGATTCCCAGGCACTAGACTTTCACCACTCTCTCTCCACCAGACAACTCAGGTTCCCATGAGACAGGCAGTCGCCCCAGTCACGCCCATTGTCAACACACAGCCATGTGGTGAACCCAACAAAAACAAGACAAATCTCAGTCAGCTTTTTTTTTGTCTTTGTCTCCGTGTAACAAGGGATGAAACGGTGATCAGAAGCGACCAAACAAACAAAAACGTCACAAGAACAGTCCCTCTAGCAGAGACTGTTATCACCATGGAAACAGAAGAACCAAGCTGAGAGAGAGGTGAGTGAGGAGAGCGCGTGGATGAGCGCATCACCACCACCACCAGGTGGCGTGGTGGGGCTGGACTCCCATCAACAAAAACAAGCTGTACAGTGAAGCCACACGATGAGCATGAACACTGCCAAGGACCCACCATCCACACCCACACGCAGGCCCTGGCATCCACAGCCCCACAAGGGAGCTGGCCGGGCACAGATCGACCCCCAACTGACCAAGTGAGCCGACGCGACACACACACACACACACACAACGCCAACACGCTCCCAACCAAACTAGGTCTGATCTGTGTCCTCTTGTTAGTTACAAGTTCTCCAAGAGACTTGTTTGGGTTTTTTTTTCCCTTTATAATCCGGGTTCTGTAACATCAGGGGACAATTTATGGAACTGTTAGAAACAACCGTTTGAAAGGGGGGGGTAGGGTGGGGTGGTGCCTTGACCTGTGACCCCACCCCCCTCCCCCCTCACGACCTGCATTACCGACGGACTGTCACGACAACACGCTGGAGAATGACACCCTACGACTGCACTGCAAGACAGGAGACAACACCCAATGACATCACTGGCCACACGGGACAACTCACTGGAGGTGACAGCGGAAACTGTGCGACTTGCTTACTAAACGTCAAATTTCCCACTTTCCTTTCACAAGCCTGCCACTGGACTTTGACATGCCAGCAGGAAACGGCCAGCGTACACTCCTCTCGCTGATCATGTCACTTCCTGTCCAACTGGTCGACGCTGTAAAGACTGTCAAAACTCTTCCAGTCTGCTGGCCTTCTGCAGGTCTCTTTGGCTAACACACTCGGTGTTCGTTAGGGGAATGGAAACAGCCTGTTAACTTTTTGGTTTCAATCATACAGCCTGCTCCTCTGCCATGTATTGTAGATCTGATACAGTACTTCTACACGGTGGCTTTCACATACATCCGTTTCAACACTGGGGTGCAGATTAGAGCATCATTCCCTCCCTTGAAAATGACAATTTCTTGTTTTATAGGCAAAGATTTTTTTTTGTGGTCATTTATCATTTCCATTTCTTTTTTTTTTCTTTTTTTTTTACAAAAATACCAAAGAACAGATAAGATCAGGTCCATGCACCAAATAAACAAATCTGATGAAACACTCTCAAGAAAGACTCTCCAAGAGGAGGGGGGGGAAAAAAAAGAAAGAAAAGGAGCACAAGAATTCACCGACAGTTCAATGCCATGAAGAGTTAAGAGCCAAAGGAAACCCCTAGTTTTGTGATGTCATGTGTCAACCAGGTCCTCCTACAAAACTTGTTAACAATGTCCACCCTCTGGACAAAGAAGTACTGATCTAACTGATGATGACGAGGTCATTGTCTCTAGTCCATGATGACGTAATCGTTCCCTGACGTCACAGCTCCGCGTCATGCCGAATGCTCCTGGGGGTGGTTGGTGTCCAGGGGGCCGCCCTTGATGTCGTAAGGAATGTGACACATGCGTGGATTGGGCCGTAGCCTCTCCTTCATTTCCTCGTCCAGGGTGCCGTACGGCTCGGAATAGTAGACGCTAGAACCAGAGACGTAGCCAGTGTCTGCAACAGAGCACACAGCCCCCCTCATGTCAGTTGTCAAGACATCACTCCCGACTTGTTCCTACAATCACACCACCAAGTCACCACGCCTACAGACATACTTCACAGTTAGGTCATTACTGGCAAAGCATGATCGACAACGAGTGGCCATCAAGTGTATTCTGACAGTTGTCTTTTCTATATCGTATACAAACTGGCATCAATCTGATTTTAATGATTTGGCATGATTATCAAAAATTCAGGATCATCAAAAAATATATACAAAAAAAAAAAAAATATACAAGCAATGTTACTGAGAACTTTTTTTACAACAGGGTCTGCCTTATGAATGTGATTTGAAGACAGGGTACCCCAAACAGGCAGGAGTCATTTCAATTCACCACCATTTTCAGAGATGACCACTTAGGCCACAGGATACTGCTGCCTCTTGAGGGAAGCCCTCTTCACAGTAAGAGAACTATCAATCCTGCCATGCTGTCTCCCTGGGCTCACTCGTTGTGGACAATGCCAAACGCAATACTTCGCTTCAATTCGCTCCCACAAAATGGATATGCAAAAGAAAATGGGGCAACTTGGCGTACTATAAAATAACCAAAGACCAGCTGCATAATACAAGTTAGAACATGGCACGACAAGTGTACACTGTGGAAGCACACATTGTTAAGACAGCTCTGAAGCTGCAGAGACACGTTAGCCAGTCTACTACGGCACAGAGATGAACAGCAAGTTATGCACACCCCTACAGGTCTAACATGGAGCAAAACCAAAGACCAAATCAGAAAAATTCTGCAGTTGCCATCTAATGCCAAAGCTGTGATTATTGAAGCCAATTCAGAGTTAGCAAAACAACTGATGTTATTGCCATCATCAACAGGCTGACACAGTTATCACCTAGTCAAGTTATAATTAGCCTGAATCACTCTCTGTAGGTTATCAGTAAAAAAAAACCTTTCACATGCATGCCAATAACTGCACATATTTATTTTTTGTGTTATCCAAACTAATAAGCTAAGGGGGGATCAAATTAGACACAAGAAGAAGAGACGGGAAACACTGAACACACTACCTGATGTCTACGAAATGTCCTAAACACAAAAAAATCAAATATTGCAAAAAAGCAAGGAGGTTGCGATTTTCTACAAAAGAAAAAAATTTTCAAACGCTCCATTTTCTCGTCAACAGAACATTTCGCGAGTGAACACATCCTTGCTAATTTGCAAGCTTTAAAAGTTTCCCGCCAAAGCCAAGCCTTAAGAGATTTTTTTTTTTTTTTGGCGACCCGGCCCGATCCCTCTACTTCTCCCCCGTGCAAAGTGTGAGACGTCCTTGCTGTTTTGCAGCTTTGCACACAAAGTCTGCACACACCTTTACTTCTATTCCCCACACAAAGAGACGGCATGATTTTGTCACAATCGAAGACATCAGGCAGAGTACCAGCCTTGAGTCACCGGCCTCTTTTCTGCTGAATATAGACAAAAAGGTGGGGGGTGGGGGGGTTCATGGGGGAAAGGCAGTGATCTTAGCTTGTAAGTCAATGACAGCACGTAGGTCCTTACATCACACAATGGTGAAAGCAAGAAAAAGAACAAGGAATGAAAGGAAGAAGAAAAAAAGTAAAGGACGAAATGAAACAATTCAAATATGAGAATGAATTTGAAATACAGTGTTCTTCAAACTTCTGGCATGCGAGATTACGGTTCTTTGTTTTGAAAACAAAGATAACGTGAAACAAAACCTCTGATGGTATGTAAACAAGGCTACTTAACACTGCTACGTTAAACGCATATATACGCACATGTACTTTTCTTATTCTAAAGCAAGACATTTGTAGCTTCTTCACAAGATGACAAAACAGGAGCCAGCAAAGGAGAGAGATTAGGGGTGTGTGTGCGCATGTGTGTGTGTGTGTGTGTGTGCGCGCGTGTGTGCGCATGTGTGTGTGTGTGTGTGTGTGCGCATGTGCATGGATGCATGCACAGATGTGTATGTATATGCATGTGTACGCTTGTATGCGCGCATGACAGAGACAGGCAGACAGACAGAGTATTAACATCTGAAGCATTGCAAATATCCCTTCACCTTTGTTTCCAAGAGACGTGTGATATGTACAGAGGTTAGTACCATGTCATTGGTAATAGTTCACTCCGAGTTACATCGGGGAAAATGGAAAAGACAAAAGAAGTGAAAGCGTGCAGCAAGCATGTTATGAACATATAGTCTCAACCCAAACCAAGCAGGAAAATAACAAAAATGAAACGCAAACCCAGAAAAAAAATCTGAAAAATACCAAATTCAGTTTAAAGAAAAAAATAAAGGAAAAAAATACATGAAGGCCAGAAGTAAAAAAAAAAACAAAACCCAACCAAATTCAGTCAGTGAAAACAGATACACTGTCTCCCACATGTTGAAGCAGCTGAACGGCATAGATAAAAAGTTCACTTACATAACTTCCCAGCTGATTTCAACAGAGAAATACATTTACACTGTTTTAGTCATACAGCTGAGAGAAATCCACAATCTGACTGCTCTGTCACACTTTGGTATATTCCCTAAAAGCTATTAACTGTATATCCCTAAAAGCCATAACAGCTATCACACTTTGGCATATATCCCCTAAAAGATTATAACAGCTGTCACACTTTAGTATATCCCTAAAAGCTATCAACAGCCATCACACTTTAGTATATATCCCCTAAAAGTTTATAACAGCTATCACACTTTGGTATACCCCCTAAAAACTATCAACAGCTATCACACTTTAGTATATCCCTTAAAAGTTATTAACCTTGATCACACACTGGTATTTCCCCTAAAAAGTTATTAATGGAAAAGGGTTGCTTCTTTTTTTCTCTGAACCTGAATTCAAATCTATATTTTGTTTGGAGTCTGCATTATTTACTGGAATCATTCATACATTCAGATCCTCGTCTTTTAAGTTTTTCTGACGTGCACTCCCCCCCCCCCCCCCCCCCGCCCCCTAGTCCTCTGAACTATTAGCTGATGCGTATTCTTTCCTGTGCCTTGCAAACGCTCTGATGCTTGCACAACCCTACAGATGATGTAATCAGTCACAACTTCCAGGAACTGGTCATGGAGTCTGGCACTCATTTTGCGCAGTCCATGCCCTTTGTGACCAGCTGCAAGCTAGTTCCATGGGAACAGAAGGTCTCCCTGTCAACACCCTCCTCTCCGCTTCATTCAACCCCTACTGGTAGCACACAAAGCTAGGGTGGGCCCAGGGGAGAGCATTTCACTGTCAGTGGCCAACAGCTACCGCAACCTTTGTGGAGGAGTCAACCACTGGTTTGTTGTTTACCTGGAATGTGGCCAATCCTTTACGTTCTGGGGAGGATCCCTGGGCAGCAGATCCAGGATCCCCGAGATGGCTAAGAACAAGGGGTATAATCCTTCCAGCTGTACCAATAGTTTTCTCCCCCGGGGGAAAACAAGGAGGAAGAGGTGTGTGTGTGTGTGTGTGTGTGTGAGCCTACCTGGCTCACTCTACTGATCAAATTATCACAAACTGTCCATTCCTCAACACTGTCAAGTTCATCTGACTAACCAATGACAAATGTGCAGTAATCTATTTTCTTGAAACGCTGAAACTTTCTAGCTAAAAGTAAAACAAAAAAATTGATACTGTGTTTTAAGATGTTCTATTTATTTAAAAAAAAAAAAAACCCTGAGAGAAACGACTCTTTCAGTCCCTGCCAACAGTTACTTCCCCTGGCATGAAACAAACACTGTTGTTGTCATTTTGAACTGATCCCCCATCCCCTTCCCTCCCCCATAAAGAACTCCAAACTAGACTTAGCAGCATCTCTGCGCTGTCCCCACCGAGGATCAGCTGAAGAGGGAGGGAATGAACTGGACAGAGAGAGCCAAGAAGGATGGCCCAAAGCGCAAGAAGCCGCCATCACTGGCCCCTGTTGCTGTCAGGGTGGACATCAGCACATGGACAACAGACAACAGAACTTGAACAGCTGGCTTCAAAACAACCCCCAGGGGCCACAGCTTCTTCAGGCTGGGGATCACAGCGTCTGCTTACTATGACTGTGGGATCACAGTGTCTGCTTACTGTGACTGTGGGGATCACACCGTCTGCTTACTGTGACTGTGGGGATCACAGTGTCTGCTTACTGTGACTGTGGGGATCACAGTGTCTGCTTACTGTGACTGTGGGGATCACAGTGTCTGCTTACTGTGACTGGGGGATCACACCGTCTGCTTACTGTGACTGTGGGGATCACACCGTCTGCTTACTGTGACTGTGGGGATCACAGCGTCTGCTTACTGTGACTGTGGGGATCACAGCGTCTGCTTACTGTGACTGTGGGGATCACAGTGTCTGCTTACTGCGACTGTGGGGATCACAGTGTCTGCTTACTGCGACTGTGGGGGTCACGTGTCTGCTTACTGCGACTGTGGGGATATGTGTCTGCTTACTGTGACTGTGGGGGTCACAGTGTCTGCTTACTGCGACTGTGGGGGTCACAGTGTCTGCTTACTGCGACTGTGGGGGTCACAGTGTCTGCTTACTGCGACTGTGGGGGTCACAGTGTCTGCTTACTGCGACTGTGGGGGTCACAGTGTCTGCTTACTGTGACTGTGGGGATAAGTGTCTGCTTACTGCGACTGTGGGGGTCACAGTGTCTGCTTACTGCGACTGTGGGGGTCACAGCGTCTGCTTACTGCGACTGTGGGGATCACAGTGTCTGCTTACTGCGACTGTGGGGGTCACAGTGTCTGCTTACTGCGACTGTGGGGGTCACAGTGTCTGCTTACTGTGACTGTGGGGGTCACAGCGTCTGCTTACTGCGACTGTGGGGGTCACAGTGTCTGCTTACTGCGACTGTGGGGGTCACAGTGTCTGCTTACTGCGACTGTGGAGGTCACAGTGTCTGCTTACTGCGACTGTGGGGATAAGTGTCTGCTTACTGTGACTGTGGGGGTCACAGTGTCTGCTTACTGTGACTGTGGGGGTCACAGTGTCTGCTTACTGCGACTGTGGGGATAAGGGTCTGCTTACTGTGACTGTGGGGATCACACCGTCTGCTTACTGTGACTGTGGGGATCACACCATCTGCTTACTGTGACTGGGGGGATCACAGTGTCTGCTTACTGTGACTGTGGGGATCACACCGTCTGCTTACTGTGACTGTGGGGATCACGCTGTCTGCTTACTGTGACTGGGGGGATCACGCTGTCTGCTTACTGTGACTGGGGGGATCACACCGTCTGCTTACTGTGACTGTGGGGATCACAGTGTCTGCTTACTGTGGGGATCACACCATCTGCTTACTGTGACTGCGGGGATCACACTGTCTGCTTACTGTGACTGTCTGGATCACACCGTCTGCTTACTGTGACTGTGGGGATCACACTGTCTGCTTACTGTGACTGTGGGGATCAGTGTCTGCTTACTGTCACTCTGGGGATCACACCGTCTGCTTACTGTGACCTGGTACAACATGGGGCTCTGTCACTTGCCTCATGCAATGACAGAGGCTCTATCAGAACACACCGCTCTCCCCTGTATTCTGCACATTCAGTGCCGGTAACTTCCTCTGTTGCAATGCTCTCTTTAACTCTGCATTTTTTCCCTTTTGGGGGGTGGGTGGTGGGGGATCCTTTGTCTACCATTTTTGTGCCTTTGCATCTTATTGTCTTGTCTCTGTTCTCAGGAACTCTACTGGTTACAATTAATAACATACCAACTTTTTGGGGGTTGTACTTTTGTGATCTTCATACCAAAAATACACTAAGCTGTCCATTCCATGGTGGCTTTTTGCTTGTAACGCGCCTTTCATGTGTAGCATTTTAACACCCAAGCGGTCTTCTGGGAATTCACTTCCAGAGTCTAATCACAGTAACTGCATACTTAAAATGAATAAGGAACTCGTAACCTCCAAGACAAATAAACCTCTGGAATCCAGTCATATATTCTTTTTTTTCTCTTTTTAACATACTGCACGCGTTCTTGAATACTCACTTGTATAAGAAATATCAAGAAACAAGTCTCAACTGAAATCATTCGCATTACCCGTCTTTTGTTCCACCTAAATCAAGTGCTAGCTAGCCACATTCTTGCAGTTTGATATACCAGATTTTCACTGAAGAGATCCATTCAGAATAAAAGCATACTGCTCAGTCATTTCTAGGCATACCAGGTTTCTAGGTATACCAGGTTTCTAGGTATACCAGGTTTCTAGGTATACCAGGTTTCTAAGCATACCAGGTTTCAATACAACAAAGTTTTCCAATTTTGGTGAGCACACCCTTTCAGCCTTGACGAATACTCTGATCTTCCACCGACTTAGCATTTTTCATTACATCACATTCAGAGTAAACACATCTTTTAACGAGATGAAAGAATAGAAGTCATGATACAACCTTGATACATTCACACAAAGTGTGGTTGACATGACAAATCTTCATCCTCAAACATGGCACTTAGGAAGCAAAGATGCAAAAAGCAGGAAAGCAAACAGAAATCTAGCAGCAGCCGGTAAGCAATGCTTGTTAGCGCCTGTGAACAGTTCAACGAAAATCTTCAATTTTCTCTTTCATTCTTATTCGACAGGATTGAATTACATTTTGGCCCAGAACTTCACACAGCCTGATAGTCTGGACCTGAACTATCACCGTGTCAGACTTTGGACCAGTACCTAGCATAGCATTGTATTCTGAACCAGAGCTGTTTAGCAGCTTTAGACAAAGAGTTAGCCTGACGTCTGTCCTACCAGACCCAGCAGTAAGGGCGGCAGTTACAGCCACATTTGCCTGTCCAACAGAAAGCCCACAACAGCCAACAGCACGGGGCAGCCATTGCGTCACAGCTCTAACCTGGGATGGACTTTTGGTAGCGCATGGCGAAGTTGCCGCCGGGCGTTTCTGGGGGCATATGGCCCGGCGGGTAGGAGGGAACGTTGCGTGGGGTGCGGTATCCCCCCTCGCCCATGGGCTCATTCTTCGCAGACAGCAGAGACTCCCTGTTGGCCGCCCGGGATCGCCGTCTTCTCTTGCCTGTGGGACAGTCACCATCCAACCAGTCAGAATTATCAAACACTGCTGAACTGTGTATTCTTCACAACACATGGAGATTGTAAGTTTACAAACGATAAGGGACAACAGAAGCATAAGTCACGGAGAACCAGGAAATGACCCCATTACCTGATTTCAACATTTTCAGCAATATCGTCATGCATAAAAACAAGAAATCTGTGTGTGTGCATGTCTCATGTCTTCTATGGCCTTATAGCAGCTGAGAGTTCAGAGGTGGGAGACTCACTTCACACTCCTCAATATTTACAATGTCAAGTCGTCATGAGGCAACCGACCAGAGGAGACACTGCAGCATTGGACACTGGTGATGTTCCTTGTGCCTGTTCTGATCCAACATGTGCAGAACACTGAGCACCTACTGATGATGTTTGCTTAGTGGCAAAGCCAATGTGGACAAGTGTCCTCTGATGGGTGCCAGCACATGTCAGGTGAAGGTCCCCATGAACTTGCCATTATCAGCAACCTCTTCATCAACTCTATAAGGGCATAGACGTGAAGAGGACATCAAAACTGAGGTCACCATGACACCAAGGCATGGAAAGCCATACATTAGGAAATCGTATTTCATGCTGATCAATGAGAATAATGAAGATAATGCTACAGAGTTATGACAGCAGGGCATGAAAAGCCATACATAAGGAAATCATTTCATGCTGACAAATGAGAATAATGAAAATAATACTACGGAGTTCCATTTCGGTCTGAGAATGTTTGACAGGGCTGTACTCTACGCTTATTTTCATAACTATCTAACCCAGTGCCAACCAGGCCTGTATCATAGAGACCTACAGGTAAGGCTACCTGAGCACCACTCTCAGACACATCCATTCAACCAGGCCTGTATTATAGAGACCTACAGGTAAGGCTATCCGAGCACCACTCTCAGACACATCCATTCAACCAGGCCTGTATTATAGAGACCTACAGGTAAGGCTATCCGAGCACCACTCTCAGACACACCCAATCAACCAGGCCTGTATTATAGAGACCTACAGGTAAGGCTATCCGAGCACCACTCTCAGACACATCCATTCTGGGGATGAAACTCCACTGTGTGGTTCCAGTCTTCCAGGTCAAGCCCATGAAAAGCTCAACTCTGGATTGAAGCTGGTTTGAGCTGAAAAATCCCACAAATCTTTTCTTTCATGTTCCCAGCCATGCTAGATCTTCAATCTGGTTAATAAGGCAATCAATCTGGTTAGTAAGGCAAAGTCAGCAGTCCACCACAGAGACCTGGCCGGTCCCCACAGCTTCTCCTGGACCTCGACTGGGCCACATCTGGGTGTCTCAAGACTTCGAAGGAGGGGCAGGACTGTAAGATGTGGGTGGGTGGGAGTTTGGGAGCATGTGCCAGAAGGGCACTGGTCAGTATGAGAGAGTCTGAGATGGGAGAGGAGCTGGCAGCCTGAAGATGGTACCTTGAGCTGCTCTGTCAAAATGATGGATGCTGTCCTCTCCAGTCCCAATATCCACGTGTAGACGCCAATCCCATACATAAACAGCTCTGATGGGAATCAAACCCACAATATCCTAGCCTAGAATCTGTGCCACACACACCCAACTCTGGCACTGATCAAGTCAAAAACCAGGACATGTTCAGGTGTCACCCAAGCTATCATTATCAAAGCGTGTGCCAGTGCAAACATGACTCTGATGACAAAAGTGCCATACTCCAAACTAGCCGCCACGGGGGCAGTGGTTAGTGCTGCTGACTCCAAGCTGGGAGGTCATGGGATCAGTTCCCTTCACAGCCATTTGTTAGTGGGATTTCTCTGCCCATCACCGGCTCCTCACCAGAGCAGACATTGCAATGGCTCCATTGGGAAGACTGGACCACACAGTCAACGAGTTTCATCCTCTTACATGTATGCACCTCTGAGACTGTTGCTCAAACTGGTCTGAAAAACACTGCAGGTGTCTGTATCTCCACAAACAGAAGGGAGGGGGTAAAGAAAGATGGAGGGAGGGTAAAGACAGACAGAGAAAGAGATTAGTACAGAGAGAGAGAGCAAGAGACAGACAGAGAGAAAGAGTGAGAGGGGTGGGGTACAGCAGAGAGAGAGATAGAAGAGAGAGCGCGACAAAACAGACAGGCAGCGAGAAGGGTGGGGTCAGGCTAGATAGAGCAGAAGAAGAGAGGTGATGGGACAGGCTAACAACGGACAGCAGTGAGAAGGGTGGGGTCAGGCTAGAGTAGAGAGACAGACAGACAGAGAGGGTGATGGGGTCAGGCTAGACAGAGGACAGAGTGAGAAGGGTGGGGTCAGGCTAGAGTGAGAGAGACAGACAGACAGAGAGGGTGATGGGGTCAGGCTAGAGTGAGAGAGACAGACAGACAGAGAGGGTGATGGGGTCAGGCTAGACAGAGACAGACAGACAGTGAGAAGGGTGGGGTCAGGCTAGAGTGAGAGAGACAGACAGAGAGGGTGATGGGGTCAGGCTAGAGTGAGAGAGAGAGAGAGAGACAGACAGAAAGGGTGATGGGGTCAGGCTAGAGTGAGAGAGACAGACAGACAGAGAGGGTGATGGGGTCAGGCTAGAGAGAGAGAGAGACAGACAGACAGAGAGGGTGATGGGGTCAGGCTATAGTGAGAGAGACAGACAGAGAGGGTGATGGGGTCAGGCTAGAGTGAGAGAGACAGACAGACAGAGTGAGAAGGGTGGGGTCAGGCTAGAGTGAGAGAGACAGACAGACAGAGAGGGTGATGGGGTCAGGCTAGAGTGAGACAGACAGACAGAGAGGGTGATGCGGTCAGGACAGACAGAGAGGGTGATGGGGTCAGGCTAGACAGAGACAGACAGACTGCCAGAGATGGGGATGGGGTCAGGCTAGACAGAGAGAGACAGACAGAGAGGGCGATGGGGTCAGGCTAGACAGAGACAGACAGAGAGGGGGATGGGGTCAGACTAGACAGAGAGAGAGAGAGACAGACAGAGAGGGGGATGGGGTCAGGCTAGACAGAGAGAGACAGAGAGGGGGATGGGGTCAGGCTAGACACAGACAGACAGAGAGAGAGAGGAGGATGGGGTCAGACTAGACAGAGAGAGACAGACAGAGAGGGGGATGGGGTCAGACTAGACAGAGACAGAAGAAGGGGGATGGGGTCAGGCTAGACAGAGGGGGATGGAGTCAGGCTAGACAGAGACAGACAGAGAGGGGGATGGGGTCAGGCTAGACACAGACAGACAGAGAGAGAGGGAGATGGGGTCAGACTAGACAGAGAGGGGGATGGGGTCAGGCTAGTCAGAGACAGACAGAGAGGGGGATGGGGTCAGGCTAGACAGACAAACAGAGAGGGTGATGGGGTCAGACTAGCCAGAGAGAGACAGAGACAGAGAGGGGGATGGGGTCAGGCTAGACACAGACAGACAAACAGGGGGGTGGGGTCAGGCTAGACAGAGACAGACAGACAGAGAGGGTGATGGGGTCAGGCTAGACAGAGAGAGACAGAGACTGACAGAGAGGGCGATGGGGTCAGGCTAGACAGAGACAGACAGAGAGGGGGATGGGGTCAGGCTAGACAGAGAGGGGGATGGGGTCAGACTAGACAGAGACAGACAGACAGAGAGGGGGATGGGGTCAGGCTAGACAGACAGAGAGGGCGATGGGGTCAGGCTAGACAGAAAGAGAGACAGAGAGGGTGATGGGGTCAGGCTAGACACAGAGAGAGAGACAGACAGACAGAGAGGGGGATGGGGTCAGACTAGACAGAGAGAGACGGACAGACAGAGAGGGAGATGGGGTCAGGCTAGACAGAGACAGACAGACAGTGACTGAGTGAGGGGGATAGGGTCAGGCTAGACAGAGACAGACAGAGAGGGGGATGGGGTCAGGCTAGACAGAGAGAGAGACAGAGAGGGGATGGGGTTAGGCTAGACAGAGAGAGACAGACAGAGACGGTGATGGGGTCAGGCTAGACAGAGAGAGACAGACAGAGAGGGTGATGGGGTCAGGCTAGACAGAGAGAGAAGACAGAGAGGGGGATGGGGTCAGGCTAGACAGAGAGAGAGACAGACAGACAGAGAGGGGGATGGGGTCAGGCTAGACAGAGACAGACAGAGAGGGGGATGGAGTCAGGCTAGACAGAGACAGACAGAGATGGGGGATGGGGTCAGGCTAGACAGAGACAGACAGACAGAGCGGGGGATGGGGTCAGGCTAGATAGAGACAGACAGAGAGGGGGATGGGGTCAGGCTAGACAGAGAGGGGGATGGGGTCAGGCTAGACAGAGACAGACAGACAGTGACTGAGTGAGGGGGATGGGGTCAGGCTAGACAGAGACAGACAGAGAGGGGGATGGGGTCAGGCTAGACAGAGAGAGAGACAGAGAGGGGGATGGGGTTAGGCTAGACAGAGAGAGACAGACAGAGACGGTGATGGGGTCAGGCTAGACAGAGACAGACAGACAGAGAGGGGGATGGGGTCAGGCTAGACAGAGAGAGACAGACAGACAGACAGAGAGGGGGATGGGGTCAGGCTAGACAGAGAGAGACAGACAGACAGACAGAGAGGGGGATGGGGTCAGGCTAGACAGAGAGAGAGACAGACAGACTGAGAGGGGGATGGGGTCAGGCTAGACAGAGACAGACACAGAGAGGGCGATGGGGTCAGGCTAGACAGAGACAGAGAGGGGGATGGGTTCAGACTAGACAGAGATGGGGATGGGGTCAGGCTAGACAGAGACAGACAGAGAGGACGATGGGGTCAGCTAGACATAGACAGAGAGGGGGATGGGTTCAGACTAGACAGAGACAGACAGACAGAGAGGAGGATGGGGTCAGGCTAGACAGAGACAGACAGACAGACAGAGAGGGCGATGGGGTCAGGCTAGACAGAGACAGACAGAGAGGGTAATGGGGTCAGGTTAGACAGACAGAGACAGACAAACAGAGAGGGGGATGGGTCAGGCTAGACAGAGACAGACAGAGAGGGGGATGGTGTCAGGCTAGACAGAGAGAGACAGACAGACAGAGAGGGCGATGGGGTCAGGCTAGACAGAGACAGACAGACAGAGAGGGGGATGGGGTCAGGCTAGACAGACAGAGACAGACAGACAGAGAGGGGGATGGGGTCAGGCTAGACAGACAGAGACAGACAGACAGAGAGAGGATGGGGTCAGACTAGACAGAGACAGACAGACAGACAGAGAGGGGAATGGGGTCAGGCTAGACAGAGAGAGAAAGACAGAGACAGAGAGGGCGATGGGGTCAGGCTAGACAGAGAGAGACAGACAGAGAGGGGGATGGGGTCAGGCTAGACAGAGAGAGACAGACAGAGAGACAGGAGAATGGGGTCAGGCTAGACAGAGACAGACAGAGAGGGGGATGGGGTCAGGCTAGACAGAGACAGACAGACAGAGAGGGGAATGGGGTCAGGCTAGACAGAGAGGGGGATAGGGTCAGGCTAGACACAGACAGACAGACAGAGAGGGGGATGGGGTCAGGCTAGACAGAGACAGATAGAGAGGGGGGTGGGGTCAGGCTAGACAGAGAGAGACAGACAGACAGAGAGGGGGATGGGGTCAGACTACACAGAGACAGACAGACAGAGAGGGGGATGGGGTCAGGCTAGACAGACAGACAGAGAGGGGGATGGGGTCAGGCTAGACAGAGACAGACACAGAGGGGGATGGGGTCAGGCTAGACAGAGACACAGACAGACAGAGAGGGGGATGGGGTCAGGCTAGACAGACAGAGAGAGGCAGACAGAGAGGGGGATGGGGTCAGGCTAGACAGAGAGAGACAGACAGACAGAGAGGGGGATGGGGTCAGGCTAGACAGAGAGAGAGAGACAGACAGAGGGGGGGATGGGGTCTTGCTAGACAGAGACAGACAGACTGAGAGGGCGATGGGGTCAGGCTAGACAGAGACAGACAGAGAGGGGATGGGGTCAGGCTAGACAGAGAGACTGAGAGGGCGATGGGGTCAGGCTGTGTCCTACCTCTGCACTGCAGAATGACCAGGATGGCGCAGAGAATGGCGAAGAAGAGCAGCAGCACCAGACCTATAATCACCACGGAGATGGGCAGCTGGAACTCTGCAACACCACAGTGTACAGGTCTGGCGTTACCAGAGAACACACCATAGTGCACAGGTCTGGTGTTACCAAGGAACACACCACAGTAGACATGTCTGGCGTTACCAGGGAACACATCACAGTGCACACGTCTGACATTACCAGGGAACACACTATAGTACACGTGTCTGGCATTACCAGGGAACACACTATAGTACACATGTCTGGCATTACCAGGGAACACACTATAGTACACACACACCTGACGTCATAAGGGAACACACCACAGTACACATGTCTGGCGTTACCAAGGAACACACCACAGTACACACATACCTGATGTCATCAGAGAACACACCACAGTACACACACCTGACGTCATCAGGGAACACACCACAGTACACACACCTCATGTCATCAGGGAACACACTACAGTACACACACCTGATATCAGGGAACACACCACAATACACACACCTGACATCATCAGGGAACACCTGACATCATCAGGGAACACACCACAGTACACACACCTGACATCATCAGGGAACACCTGACATCATCAGGGAACACACCACAGTACACACACCTGATGTCATCAGGGAACACACTACAGTACACACACCTGACATCATCAGGGAACACACAACAGTACACACACCTCATGTCATCAGGGAACACACCACAGTACACACACCTGACATCATCAGGGTACACCTGACATCATCAGGGAACACACCACAGTACACACACCTGACCTCATCAGGGAACACACCACAGAACACACACCTGACATAATCAGGGAACACACCCATAGAACACACACCTGACGTCATCAGGGAACACACCACAGAACACACACCTGACGTCATCAGAGAACACACCACAATACACACACCTGACCTAATCAGGGAACACAGAATAATTAACTCTGAAACAAAGTTTTCAGCAAACATGGGTTTCCTGACCTTCAATTCTCACAAGCTTTACACTGTCTTCTGTTGATGGTACATGTTAGTGTGTAGGCTGAGTGTGTGTAGGAGCCAAAGGGTGGGGTTAGTGTGCAGATAAACATTCAATATAAACTCATGCCTTCTTTTTTTTCCCAAGCCTTTCGCTTTGCTGTTGGTTTTTAATGAGATGTTTGTATTCTCCTACGCTAAAATGAGGAAGAAGTTAACAAAAAATGAAAGGAAGAAAAAAGGGCAAGAGTGCGAGTAAGATTTTTCTCTTCAAAAAGAAAAAAAAAAAGTTCAAAAGACTTCATTCATGCTTTTCCACTTGTACTGGGCTGTTGCATATGTACTGCCTTATATTCCATCTTATGTGATCATGATTTAACGCCTACAGATAGCTGATATAACTGACCTTGCATCTGGTGAAATGTGATGCTTACTCTATCTGATCATTTTCTCCTGAATTCATATTTCAAACGCTTTAGTTACTATGATTCAGATTAATAAATTTGTGTCATTCAAATTAAAGAAAATCTCTGAGGCATCAGTTACTGTACAGTTTGATTTTAACCTTTGGGAAGTTTTCTCTTTTATATTTAACCATATGCCCGAGATGCTCAGAGACAGAGCTTAAGTACTGTAACTATTTATGACTCCAAAATCATTCAAGCAACTGGTTTCAAATTTGACACGCACAAAAAAAAAAAAGAAAAAAAAGACGTGTTTACGTTTTGAAGTCACTGGACCAAAATCAAGAAAACTGTTCACATTAAAAAACTTATGGACATGTATAAGAAGGAAAACTGTGTTCGAATTTGTAAAACCGTTTTACTCTTTACGTTACACTGAGTTTTAATGTGATGCTAGACATTTCCGTTTGTTACATCTTCGTAGAATAGTTTGTTGATTTTTTTAAAATATCAGGAGTTGCAATGAAGTACCCTAGTCTGTTCATATAAAAATAAGACTTCTTTTTTGATGTGGTTGTTGTCAAAGCAGTAGAAGTCTGAAATCACGTCAAGTTACATGAAAGCTGCAGTACTTGCTATGTGACTACTTGGCAATGACCAAGTGAATTACTTTGCTTCTTGGCAACTTAGTTTTTTCAGATATTAAGAGTTGAAGTGAAGAGTTGCCTCCACCTCCTTTCATGCAGATAAGCCCACACTGGCTAAGTAGAGAAGGCCGCCCCGCCTGTCACCTGGGCAGGGCTGGACAGGGTCATAGGGCTATATGCTGGGAAGACTGTTTAACATTACTTCATCATGATGTCATTTCTGAGATCTGGCATTCTGACAACAACGACAGAAGTTCAACAGTACTTCACTGTGACATCATTTCTGAGATCTGGCATTCTGACAACTACTACTAAATTCCTCACTCACCCAGTTTCAAATCCCAGACTCTTTGGCCAAGTTGTAATACACAGAGCGAAGGGAAACCAATCTTGATACACGTGGCATTTGCACAGAAATAACAACACTGAAAGTAACTTCTGAAAGGAAAAGTGGTTGAAAGAAGAATAACCACCTTTTTCTCCAATCATATATTATCGTAATTGTTACATACACTCCTGGATTCAGTTTTCTTCCTGTCGTCACCATGTGTCCTCTTGACTGTGTCAAATTCATACCATTTATGACTTAAATATTTCAGAATTCAGGAAGCAAGGACGCCACAGAAACATAATATACACATATAACCTCTGCCTTTGTATCTAACATGCAGTCTATTTCACAGATTTAATTAACATTTTAATCTGTTCTTTTTTCATCCTTTGGCTAATGCCCCCTTCCCTCCCCTAAACTGATGAACTGTCACTACACTGACAAGTTCTATGTCAATCCACACATGAAGCAATGTAAGTTTAAAATGCACCACAGGTAAAATGGAGTACATGGCATGTGCAATGCATACAACACTTACACCAAAAAATTGTATGCATATCAGCCTTCATGAAATTCATTAAACTAGTGCATTTATGAAGGAAAAGGGAAGATGGAATAGGAAAGAATAATGTAAAAAAAAAACCCACAGACGGGCCAAATTGTATGCCCTCAAATAGTTAATAATCAAAAAGCTTTTTGATGACTTTTGTTTCATAAAAAAAAAAAAAAAATTGCAGCATCCAGTCCTGAATTTCTGCATCCTGACAAATACACGCAATCTTAGTACTAGCAGTATTATTCTTATCACCTGACAATTACACACAATCTTAGTAATAACAGTATCATTTTGAACACCTGACAAATACATACAATCTTAGTACTAACAGTATTATTTTTGTCACCTGACAAAAACACGCAATCTTAGTACTAACAGTATTATTTTTATCACCTGACAACAACGTGCACCGTTAAGTGCCCAAAATATCACTTTTATACCCTGGCAAACATGTGCACCTTTACCAATAGTATCTTAATATCCTGGCAAAAATGTGTACCGTAAGTACCAACAATATCCTGTTTATATTTGGACAAAAATGTGCATCTTTATCAAGAGTATTCTTCTGTCCTGGCAAAAACTGTGCACAGTAAGCGCCAACAATATCATTTTTATATCCTGACAAAAATGTGCACATTTACCTATGGAATAATTCTTATATCCTGACAAAGATGTGCACCTTGTGTACCAACAATATTTGTATATCCTGACAACAATGTGCATCTTTACCAATAGCATAATTCTTATATCCTGACAAAAATGTGGACCTTTACCAATTGCTTTACTCTTATATCCCTACAGAAATGTGCACAGTAAACTTTTTGTACCGACACTACTGCTTTTCCATGCTGACAAAAACCAACAGCATTCTTTTTTTTTTCATTCCGACAAAAATGTGCAGTGTAAGTACCAACAGCAATGTTTGTATATAAAATGTTTGAAATCCAAGGCTAAGTACACATCCAATAACAAACAGATGGAGGACAGTAAATGAATCTGAATGCACATTCAGTGTGGCAGCTGCATAACAACAACTCTGGAATCGCAGCACAACACAGCGGATAGGAAAAGCACCACACAAAAGAAAAGAAAAAAAACAATAGGGTTGCTAACTAAGCAAAGGTCTTGCATGCACTAATTCAGGAAGACAACTTCAAACATTCAGACCAAGACTCGGTGCAAAGAACTTAGCACACATAACGAGATCAAAGCATTTGTAGGCATGACAACAAAATCATTTGTAGTCAAACATGGCACATGCACTTAAAACGCTAAACAGAAATCAATCATGTGAACATGCTGTATGCAGGTCAACGGATGAGCCAAGAAAAGCCAAAAAAAAAGTGAGTACCCAGACGTCAGACACAGGATATCAATACATGTGTTACTGTTAGCATACAGAATGTACAATGGTTTCACCTAGGAGTTCCATCATATGCATGTTACTGAATTCGATTGTTTGTATACATTTTGTCTTTTGATTCTATGACATTCTGATACACAATACTTCAGATCTATAACTGAAATAAAAGTCTCAAACATGAGTTGTCCCATTAAGTTGACAGTTTGAACTTTAACATAGTGTGAAGGCTGAGCGGACATGTTATACATCAGGGGGCAGGAAACATATTTCACATACATGCACTCAGGTACCCATCAATAGCCAGTTACTGCTACAGTCTTTACATGTTAAGTCACCCTTTTCTCATTATTACCTCCCTTTTCTCATCATCATTATAATTATCATTATTATTACCATAATCATTTTTTATCAACTTTTTTTTTTTTTTTTTTTTTTTTTACAATTTCCTTTTTTCCCAAAAAAGAAACCAATATCTTGTGTGCTTTGAATCACCAAAATTCTCTGCATAAAAAACATGCGTGATTTCCTATTTGTGGATGAAATAATCTATCGAGCATTTAAAGCAAAGCAGGCAGCCAAACTCACTCACTATGAAGATGTTAGAGAGAAGGTCTTCTCCGTGAAACGAGTTACATGGCTGCCAACCTTCTGCAGTCAATATTCAGGTACCATGGAAACACAGAGGGGGTTGGGGGGGGGGGGGGGGGGGGGGGCTTTAGGATAAAAGCATTTAGACAACTCATTCCTTTTAACTCATCAAAACTGGGCTTAAAAAGAAGAGTTCTCATCCATCACATGTTACTGTTGGCATCAGTTTGCCTTTGTTCTGTAACAGTTAAAGAGCCCTGTCCCCGACTGATCCGCAAGCCCCTCATTCTGTTAAATTTCAGAAATTCTGAATTTTCCCACCAAAATCTGGGATTCCGAGAACTGTTTTCAAAAACTGGGAAATTCCAGAAAAATTCTGTACGGTTGGCAGCCATGACGCTATAGTAAATCTACAAAGGCACAATTAATGTTACAATTTTTTTTTCTTGATAATCAATCTATCGAACCTGTTCCACAACACACATATAGGAGGGGGGGGGGAGTGATATTTCTTCGAGGGGGTTTAAAAAAAGCAAGCTTCCTGGGCTACTGGAGAAAAAGCAGGCAGTACATGTGATTATTCAAGTGCTGAACAGTGCACATGAAGGAATGAGGCAGGGAAGACATTCCACCCACCCCACCCCTCCCAACCCCGCTATTCCCTCCCTGGGACGGACTGACACTACTGATTAGTAGGAAGGACTGACTGCCATGGTGTCTGTCTTACCTTGAACATTGCTCTTAACCCCAGAAGCAACGGGTGACTCGCTGGCGGCTGCAAGCAAAGATAACAAATCGGTTGCCACCAAACTCACACAAGTCAACAAAATGACCAGAGGGTGCACTTCCAGAGGCAAGATGACCATAACAAACACCCACACAATCGCTACAGCCATGACAAACATGGAATCTTCAAGGGGAGGGGTTGGGTTTCTTTTTTTGTTTGTTTTTTTGAGGAGAAGCTAAATCTGGTGGTAAAGGTATACTGGAGAATGCTTCAGGAACAGGTCGGCCATCTTCAATGGTAAGTTCGTCTAATATCCACAGACCAGAATACACCCCCCAAAACGACTCTTGTCATGGAATGGAGCGTTTATAGGGCGGTCAGTCTACAGTCTCCCCATGTACGCAGTCTTCAAAGTTCAATGGGAAGTTCATCTTATATACATGGACCGGAATATTCCAGAAAAACATCTCTGTTCTGGAATGGAGTGTTTACAGGATGGTCTGGAAAAGGATTGTCAGTTCAACTTCATGTTTGGTGGATACAGCACTTTAAAAAAATGTTTAAGGTTTGTCTGGAAAAGAGTCGTCACAGGGGAGGGAATCTTTGTCAAGGGGTCAATCTGACAGTGAAAGTGTGTCTGTCTGGTTCTGTGTGTCTCATTCCCCCCCCCCCCCCCCCCCCCCCTCCCCATCTTTTTTCCTTAGAGAACTCCAAGTTTTCTCTGATACCAGGCACATCAGAAGTGAATAATTCTTAAGCTGGAAAGTCGCATTAGCACATTCGTAATGAGACCACCCCCACCCATCTATTTTTCCTTAAGAACTCCAAAGTTTTTGTCTGATACCAGGCACATCAGGAAGTGAATAATTTTAAGCTGGAAAGTCGCATTATCACATTCGTAATGGACCCCCCCAAAAGAAAACAAAAAAATCAACTATAAAGCAAAGATGTACGTGGGATTCAAAGTGGGACTTAAGTGCAAGAGTCGAGGGGGACTTTGGTGATGGGGTTTGGAGGAGAAGGGACTAACGGGCAAGGGGGACACTGGGTGGTTGGAGGAGGACTACATGACAAGGTCAAGGGACACTGGTGGGGTTTGGAGGAGAAAGGACTACGTGGCAAGGGTCAAGGGGACACTGGTGGTGGGGTTTGGAGGAGAAGGACTACAATGGCAAGGGTCAAGGGACACTGTGTGGGGTTTGGAGAGGGACTATAATGGCAAGGTCAAGGCGGACACTGGTGGTGGGGTTTGGAGAGAAAGACTTACTTTGCAAGGGTTAAGGGGACACGGTGGTGGGAGTTTGGAGGAGGGACTACAGTGGCAAGGGTCCAAGGGGGAAACTGGTGATGGGTTTGGAGAAGGGACTACAATGGCAAGGGTCAAGGGGGACACTGGTGGTTGGGGTTTGGAGAAGGGACTTACATAGCAAGGTCAAGGGGGACACTGGGTGGGGTCTGGAGAAGGGACTACAATGGCAAGGGTCAAGGGGACACTGGTGGTGGGGTTTGGAGAAGGGACTCAAGTGCAAGGGTCAAGGGGGACATTGGTGGTGGGGTTTGGAAAGAACTACAGGACAAGGGTCAAGGACACTGGTGGTGGTTTGGAGAAGGGATACAGTGGCAAGGGTCAAAGGGGCATGGTGTGGGTTGGAGAAGGGACTACAGTGACAGGTCAAGGGGGACACGGTGTGGGGTTTGGAGAAGGACTACAGTGCAAGGGTCAAGGGGGACACTGGTGGTGGGGTTTGGAGAAGGGACTAACAGTGGCAAGGGTCAAGGGGACACTGGTGGTGGGGTTTGGAGAAGGACTACAGTGACAAGGTCAAGGGGACACTGGTGGTGGGGTTTGGAGAGGGACTACAGTGGCAAGGGTCAAGGGGGACACTGGTGTGGGGTTTGGAGAAGGGACTACAGTGGCAAGGGTCAAGGGGACACTGGTGGTGGGGTTTGGAGAAGGGACTACAAGTGGCAAGGGTTAAGGGGGACACTGGTGTGGGGTTTGGAGAAGGGACTAACAAGTGGCAAGGGTCAAGGGGGACACTGGTGGTGGGGTTTGCAGAAGGGACTACAATGGCAAGGGTCAAGAGGGACACTGGTGGTGGGGTTTGGAGAAGGGACTACAATGGCAAGGGTCAAGGGGACACTGGTGGTGGGGTTTGCAGAAGGGACTACAATGGCAAGGGTCAAGAGGGACACTGGTGGTGGGGTTTGCAGAAGGGACTACAATGGCAAGGGTCAAGGGGACACTGGTGGTGGGGTTTGAGAGAAGGGACTACAGTGGCAAGGGTCAAGGGGACACTGTGGTGGTTGTGTCTGAGAAGGGACTCTAATAACGCAAGGTCAAGGGGACACTGGTGGTGGGGTTGAGAGAAAGGACTACAGTGCAAGGTCAAGGGGGACACTGGTGGTGGGGTTTGGAGGAAGGGACTACATGGCAAGGGTCAAGGGTGTACACTGGTGGTGGGGTTGGAGAAGGACATAATGGCAAGGGTAAGGGGACATGTGGTGGTTTGAGGAAGGGACTACAGTGCAAGGGTCAAGGGGACACGTGTGGGGTTGCAGAAAGGGACTACAATGGCAAGGGTCAAGAGGGACACTGTGGTGGAGGGGTTTGGAGAAGGGTACTACAGTGTCAAGGTCAAGGGGACACATGGTGTTGGGGTTTGGAAGTGACTACAGTGGCAAGTCAAGAGGGACACTGTGGTGGGTGGAGAAGGACTACAGTGGCAAGGGTCAGGGGACAATGGTGTGTGGGTATTGAGAGAAGGGACTACATGGCCAAGGTCAAGGGCATGTTGGTGGGGTCTGAGAGAAAGGCACTACAGTGGGCAAGGGTCAAGTCTGGGACACTAAAGGTGTGGTTTGGAGAGGGACTACAGTGGCAAGGGTCAAGGGGACACTGGTGGTTGGGGTTTGAGAAGGACTAAGTGGCAAGGGTCAAGGGGACACTGGTGGTTGGTACTGGAGAAGGGACTACTAATGGCAAGGTTAAGGGGACACTGGTGTGGTTCTTGAGAAGAACTCAAAGTTGCAAGGCAGGGACACATGGGTGATGTTTTATGGAAGGAGCACTACAATGGACCAAGGTCAAGGGGAAAACTGGCAATTGTGGTGGTGATTGGAGAAGGGGACTACATGGCAAGGGTCAGGGGGACACTGTGGTGTGGGTTTGGAGAAAGGGACTACAAGCAAGGTCAAGGGGGACACTGGTGGTGGGGTTGGAGAAGGGACTACAGTGGCAAGGGTCAAGGGGGACACTGGTGGTGGGGTTTGGAGGAAAGGGACTACAGTGGCAAGGGTCAAGGGGGAC
Organism: Conus canariensis; assembly: GCA_033310375.1. Classification (NCBI taxonomy): domain Eukaryota; kingdom Metazoa; phylum Mollusca; class Gastropoda; order Neogastropoda; family Conidae; genus Conus; species Conus canariensis. The sequence goes on along the minus strand of CM065748.1, from coordinate 2,364,535 downwards.
ACTGGTGGTGGGGTTTGGAGAAGGACTACAGTGACAAGGGTCAAGGGGGACACTGGTGGTGGGGTTTGGAGAAGGGACTACAGTGGCAAGGGTCAAGGGGACACTGGTGGTGGGGTTTGGAGAGAAGGGACTACAGTGGCAAGGGTCAAGGGGGACACTGGTGGTGGGGTTTGGAGAAGGGACTACAGTGGCAAGGGTCAAGGGGGACACTGGTGGTGGGGTTTGGAGAAGGGACTACAGTGGCAAGGGTCAAGGGGGACACTGGTGGTGGGGTTTGGAGAAGGGACTACAGTGGCAAGGGTCAAGGGGGACAACTGGTGGTGGGGTTGGAGAAGGGACTACAATGGCAAGGGTCAAGGGGGACACTGGTGGTGGGGTTTGGAGAAGGGACTCAATGGCAAGGGTCAAGGGGGACATGGTGGTGGGGTTTGGAGAAGGACTACAATGGCAAGGGTCAAGGGGGACACTGGTGGTGGGGTTTGGAGAAGGGACTACAGTGGCAAGGGTCAAGGGGACACTTGGTGGTGGGGTTTGGAGAAGGACTACAGTGACAAGGGTCAAGGGGGACACTGGTGGTGGGGTTTGGAGAAGGGACTACAGTGGCAAGGGTCAAGGGGACACTGGTGGTGGGGTCTGGAGAAGGGACTACAATGGCAAGGGTCAAGGGGGACACTGGTGGTGGGGTTTGGAGAGAAGGGACTAACAGTGGCAAGGGTCAAGGGGGACACTGGTGGTGGGGTTTGGAGGAGAAGGGACTACAGTGGCAAGGGTCAAGGGGGACACTGGTGGTGGGGTTTGGAGGAGAAGGGACTACAGTGGCAAGGGTCAAGGGGGACACTGGTGGTGGGGTCTGGAGAAGGGACTACAGTGGCAAGGGTCAAGGGGGACACTGGTGGTGGGGTCTGGAGGAGAAGGGACTACAGTGGCAAGGGTCATGGGGGACACTGGTGGTGGGGTTTGGAGGAGAAGGGACTACAGTGGCAAGGGTCAAGGGGGACACTGGTGGTGGGGTCTGGAGGAGGGATGAAAGGGGGAAAGGAAGCATGTAACTATTCTTAGAGGTAGAAGGGGGAGGAATGGAGGGGTGCGGTTAGGCGGAAGTGTGCAATGGGGGGGAGGCGGGGCGGAGAGGGAGGGAGCTGTGGGTGGGAGCAGGATTGGGGGGGGGGGGGGGGGGATGAGGGGCGGGGATGGAAGGAGAAAGGCAGATGGACTGGGTTGGAAGAAATGGGAAGAGCGATGCAAAGACAATAGATGGGTGGGGGTGGGGGGTGGAGGAGCAAGTGGTTAATCTAGGGAAATATTTCAAGGAAAAAAAAAAAAGAAATAAAAACCCAAGTCTTTAAAAGGACAGAGTGTACAGTGGAAGATCAATCCAGAGTCAGAGACCAAATTGGTCCAGAGCTGCTAATCATTAAAGGGAGACAAGTCTTTGTACGGATGTGAATTTAATTTGGACAAGGACCAAAATGCTGCACTTCAACAACAAATTTTACAGGGAGTAAGTATGCTTCATTTTTTTTTTTGTCCACTTCAACAACAAATTCTACAAGGAGTAACTATGTTTCATTTTTTTTGTCCACGTCAACAACAAATTCTACAGGGAGTAACTACGTTTCATTTTTTTTTGGTCCACGTCAACAACAAATTTTACAGGGAGTATGTTTCAGAGTCAGTCTTGTTCAGACACTGATAACGGCGCAGTAAGAAGAAAACAAGGTTTCTGAGGAGAAACTGTCTTCACTGCAAGGTCATCTAGCTCAGATAACAAGAACAATGCTGACCATAAAAACCGTCTTTAAAGGGAGGAAATCTGTACTGGGATGTCGATCTACTGCAGACACAAACAACAAAGTTCCAGACAAAAAAAGTCTTTCAAGGGAGGGAATCAGTACTCGGGTCAGTCTGGTATCTGGGTAATGTTCACACATAAAAAAAACAAACAAAAAAAACCCAGTGTATAAAGGGAGGCAGTCTGTATTTGGAGATCAGTCTAGTGTAGACACACACACACACACAAACACACCAATGGTCCATTCAAACGCTCTTTGTGGGGAGATAATCTGTATTGGGACACAGTCTCTGTGGTAATTTTCCTGCAAAGAAGGCATGACAGAGTTCAGGTCCGGATCCTGTACAATGGCAACCATGTCTGGCTGATGTGTGTACAAAGTTCAATTTAAAGCCCTGATGGGGTGCGGTGAGGTTGTTACTTTTTTTTTCAAATACAAAATTTCCAGAATTCTCCCCCCCCCCCCCCCCCCCCCCTCGTCTCTAATCCTCCTTAAACAACAGAACATCTTCAGAAGACCTGAAAACTGTGTGGTCACCCAAGTAGTGTCCAAGTCCAACACACTCTGTTCTCCATCTTTCCGCGGAAGTGCACCACCCTGGAAAAACATATTCAAACCAACAAAAAAAAAAAAAAAAAAAAAAAAAAAAAAAAGTTTAACCAAAGGAATGATAAGCCATGAACCAAATGCTACTGACACGGAACGAGATGAAATCATTGGACAGCGCAATGAAAACAGACGGAAGATCGGAGGACAGAAGAGAAACAGACAGGGAGCAAGTGGGGAGGGCAAGAGGGTGATGTAAGAGAGAAAAAAAAATGATAATGAACTAATATCGTGCTCAACAACCATCGAACAAGTCTACACACAAAAAGCTGCCATCACTGCTAGATTTGAGGTGACTGGTCTTCATGTGTCTATCTCACTGGAGTCTTGTCGAACTATGCTACTGGGTACTGGCTAAACTACAATACTGACACTTTACGTTAACCCCTAGCCCAGTGTAGAGTAATACTACTAGCCACTGGCCAAACAACAATACTGACACTTTACGTTAACCCCTAGCCCAGTTTAGAGTAATACTACTAGCCACTGGCCAAACAACAATACTGACACTTTACGTTAACCCCTAGCCCAGTGTAGAGTAATACTACTAGCCACTGGCCAAACAACAATACTGACACTTTACGTTAACCCCTAGCCCAGTGTAGAGTAATACTACTAGCCACTGGCGTAACAACAACAATACTGACATTTTATGTTCACCCCTAGCCCAGTGTATAGTAATACTATTAGTCACTGGCTAAACAATAATACTGACAAGTTACATTTTCCCCTAGCCCAGTGCATAGTAATACTACTAGCCACTGGCTAAACAACAATACTGACACTTTACCTTTACCCAGTGCATAGTAATACTACCAGGTACTGGCTAATCAACAATATCAACACTTTACCTTTACCCAGTGCATAGTAATACTACCAGGTACTGGCTAAACCACAATACTGACACTTTCATGTGTGGACCTAGCTACTTTAGACCAATACAAACAAACAACAAGAAAAACCCTTTACACTCCGCTGCCCTCATGAAGGCACAAACAACCTTATCTACTGTCTATCAAGATTGATGCTGGCCCTGTAACTTAATCAGTGGTCCACCAGCCGTGTACCTGAAGACTAAAAAATGTACATTGTCCTTTCTGCTATGAAGTACACGCAAATCAATCAACACATCATACCCCCCCCCCCCCCCCCCCCCTCCCCTCCTCGGTCGCCTTACATGTTATTGTAAGCCATTTCATCAGATTCACAATCACAGTAACTTTCATTTGGGGAAACACTTCTCCGTGTTGTTTATGATCTTCTTGCTTGGTATTATAGGTAAGGTTTTTTTTGTTGTGTATTCTGGAGTCCTACTTTGGTCATTTGTTCCTTAATTGATGTGTTTATCATATGATTTTGTTGTTTGGTAATATCTTCTTTACCGAGAATATCCAGTCATTTTAAAGATCAAAGGAGGAATGAACTAGGTGAAATTATCTAGGAAGAAAAGATGTTTAGAATCGTATTATAATCCTACCGACTGTAATGCATGGAACACTCTGTAACGGATCTTATCCTGACCACCATTTAACTCACTGACACTGCATGGTACTGAAGGAAGTTTGCTAGAAAAAACAAACCTATAGATCCGATAATGTGTGTTGTGTGTGTGTGTGTGTGTGTGTGTGTGGTGTGTGTGTGTGTGTGTGTGTGTGTGTGTGTGTGAGTGTATGTGTGTGTGTGTGTGAGTGTATGTGCGCACGCGCGTGCATGTGTACGTGCATGAGTGTGCGCACACTTGCATGCAATAGCTGAAATTGGTGTAGGCACACTGTACCACAAAACAGCCATCTCCAAAGATGAACAATTAAATCTAAGTTTAAAAGAAAAAGCAGTGCCTGTGAACTAAAAGACAGGATTCTTTTCTATATCAGTAGGTTGCCACCAGCCAGAAGGTTTGCATTCTTTCATACCTTAAAAGAATATTTCACCTGACCCTGTGTCTCAAAGATATTCAGACTATCTCCCCATTATCCCATAACAGAAAAGTTTTGTCTTCCAATTCCACTCAAAAAATTGTTCAAAGCATGTCAACCACCAGCTATAGTCTTACTGTAATGTTTGAAAAAATGTTTGCACAAACTAACAATGATCTATCCCTGTACATGTATAAAGCCTTTTAATACAGGTATCCTAAGCATACTATTTGATCTGAAGTTGTAAATTCCACGAACCCTGGTGGTACCTGTTTTACCTGTTACACTTCCTACCGAGATGCCACATCAGCCTTCATAATGTATCTATTCTCGTCTCTAGTTCATATTCTTAAATTACTTTCAATGCATTCCGAGGTCCAAATAATTAGGACTTTTGATTGACGCCCAAGATTATGTATGATGTTGTCTCTCTGATATTCTGCTCACACAATAAAAAAAAAAAAAAAAACAGAACAAAACAAATGAACAAATTTTTATCCCCATCCCCCACTCCCTCCCCTCCCCACCCACAAAGAAATAACCATGGGCTTCTTCCCCCTTTCGTTCCCATTCTGTCAGGTGCATATTTGTAGCTCCTTTGGATATAGCTCTTTATCACATCCTTATGGTGCTAATAAGCCATTTTGGTCACACACTCATTTCCTCTTCCTTATAAATTTGGAAGGCGTGTGTGCATGCAAGCTGGTCTGTGTTTTATTTGCACCCACACAATATGCATGTGTATCTCTCTCTCTCTCTCTCTCACACACACACACACACACACACACACACACACCCACACACACACACTCACAGAGAAAAAGGCATGAAGCACATGTACGAACACATACATACAATGATAAACACAGAGACATTAAAAAAAAAAAAAAAAATGAACATGCATGACATACATGTTATACAAATGATATTTTTAGCTCTTTAACATTCACCCTTTATGCGTACCACTGTGGTGGCAGCAAACTATTTCATTTAGACAGGTCTTCTGTTCCTTACGTAAATTATACAAATGTTGGAATGTACTTTTGCATGCGCGCACACACAAACACAGTGACACACTCACACACAAACACATGCCACACACACACAAAACACAGAAAAAGGCACCAAGCACTTGCACGAACATATACAACATTACACAGGCAGACATTGAAACAAAAACATGCATGACATACACGTACAAACAGGCTGACAAACATGGGTGGAATTTATGACCTTTTTCAAAAATACACATATCCAGTTGTTTAAATCATACACACATGTATGCAGTTGTACCTATTTGAATGTCTGTTGTTTTTCTGCCTTTGTAGACCATTCTCAAATCTTTACTCTGGAAACCTCTACACCTTTTTAGTGGTAATCTTGTCAAGTACTGAAAATCATACACTCCCCCCCCCCCCCAGAGAGGGGGATGGAGTGTCAGGAGAAGACTGCCTCACTAGCCCTTCTGAGATCATGGCGTTGGGTGAAGATGGTCAACACGCACCGAATCATTCAAGGAAAACAAACCTGTACACACCTACAGATAATTACTGCACTTGCAGTTTGAACCTGTGGATCTGCAATGAACAAAGGACACTTTTCCCCTCGTTTTCTCCCCTTCCCTCCATTACCTCCCTCCCCCCCCCCCCCCCCCCCCCCCCCCCCCCTTTAATTTTGTGCGTTTTCAGAATTTGTGAAAAAACAAAACAACAAAACAAATTCCTTCCGAGATGGAACTTGCAACATTAGTAAAAAAAAAAATGATGGCAAA
>CM065748.1:2345949-2350949 GCA_033310375.1 Conus canariensis | reverse complement strand
GAACGCCAACAGCGATGGGCACAACATTGACTGACGTCTGTCCGCGGCGCAGCCAATGTTTAGAAGGATGGGCATCTTCCTGACTTTGTCTTCATGGGATGTTCGCGCCGCTCCCACGACTGGTTTATCAACAGACCGTATTTACTCTTTGTGGTGTGTGTGTTGTGTGTGTGTGTGTGTTGTGTGTGTGTGTGTGTGTGTGTGTACAGCATTCAGCAGGATGCGCTCTCTCTCTCTCGCTCTCCCTCTCTCAAGGATAGACTGGAACTAGAGGATGAACAGGCTCTGCCTAAAATCAATCCTTGATGGAATAAAGGTTTTCCGAGTTCTGTGGTTCTGTGGTTTGAGTTTTCTCTCCCCCCTCCCCTCCCTCTCTCTCTTGTATCCATTCTTATCTTGCGTGAACCCAACAATGGTAAACAAGTGGAAGCAGTTCTCAAAACTACAGAACATACTCCCCCGAACAGACAATTATATAAGCGCAATAAACAAACCGCATAAGTCAGTATGCGTGTGCAGTATTACTAGCATAACTGTACTCGTCACTGGTGGAAGTCAAGTGATGAGCAAGACATGCACATGATATTGAAGGGAGCGAGGCAAGGAGAAGGGGGACAGGACTATCCTGAGACGAAGAGAGAGTGGGGGTTCTGGGAAACAATACACCCTTAACTACCACCAGAACGACAACACATTACGCCGGAGGAGCACAGAAAAATCGCACATCATTTTTAGGAGACTGGAACTGGCGATGTCTGACTCGGCGGCGTCAGAAGCGCGCGTCCTGTGAATGGTGACATTAACGTCTTACCAGCCAGCCAGTCTCACACCGCACCACGCCGTCGGAACGGCAGAGTGAGATTCGAACTGGAAACACTCTGACAGCGGGACCCGGTGCTCCAACCCACTGAGCCAATCTCCAGCTACCCACGAGAACTTCATGAACGTAGACCTACTTCTAGACCTTGCAGGAGAACACGCTTTTCCTCTTTTTCACCCTGTATGTCCCATCTCCCCCCCCCCCCCCCCTCCCCCCCCCCCTCCCTTCTCCTCTCTATCTCTCTCCTCGATCCTCTGCCCCCTGAGCAATGTCTCACATGATATTTCATCGATCGCCTGGAATGTCTGGTAAGCCACCCACGCACTCCCCTCCCTTCCCCCCCCCCCATCCTGCAACTCTCCAACTCTCCCCCCCCCCCCCACACACACACGGTAAGCATCCAACGTCTCCCCTCCCTTCCCCTTCCCCCTGTCCTGCATCTCTCCAACTCTCCCCCCCCCCCCTCCCCCTTCTCCCCACACACAATCGATCCATGGTTCTAGGCCAAAAACTGACAGTTCAGTTGGAAAAAAGGGGGTGGGGGAGCGACTGAATGGTTGCTATCTGTGGTGACAACATGGGTGACTGTGTGGTCGCTATCTGTGGTGACTGTGTGGTCGCTATCTGTGGTGACAACATGGTGACTGTGTGGTCGCCTCAACTGTGGTGACAAACATGTTGGGTGACTGATGTGGTCGCTATCTGTGGTGACAACATGGGTGACTGTGTGGTCGCTATCTGTGGTGACAACATGGTGACTTGTGGTCGCTATCTGTGGTGACAACATGGGTGACTGTATGGTCGCTATCTGTGGTGACAACATGGGTGACTGTGTGGTCGCTATCTGTGGTGACAACATGGGTGACTGTGTGGTCGCTATCTGTGGTGACAACATGGGTGACTGTGTGGTCGCTCTGTTCATCAGGGTGACTGATGGTCGCTATCGTGGTGACTGGTGATGTGGTCCTACTGTGATGACAACATGGGTGCCCAGTGGTCGCTATCTGGGTGACAATGGTGACTGTTGGTCGCTATCAGGGGTGACTGTGTGGTCCGTCTTGACAACATGGGTGACTGTGTGGTCTCTATCTGTGATGACTAGAGTCGACCGTGGTGCAATCAGGGGGACTGTGTGGTCGCTATCTGGGTGACTGTGTGTCTCTGTCTGTGGTGACAACAGGGGTGACTGGTGGTCTCTATCCGTGGTGACAACAGGGGCGACTGTGTGGTCGCTATCTGTGGTGACTCAGTGTGGTGACCAGTATGTGGTCTCTATCGTGGTGACAACAGGGCTGAACGTGTGGTCTCTATCTGTGGTGACAACAGGGGTGACAAGTGGTCTCTATCTGTGCTGACAACAACGGTCACGTGTGGTCCTATCTGTGGTGACAACAGGGGTGAATAGTGGGTCGCTCATCTGTGTGACAACAGGTTGTGTGTGGTCGCTATCTGTGGTGACAACAGGGGTGAATGTGTGGTCGCTATCTGTGGTGACAACAGGGGTGAATGTGTGGTCGCTATCTGTGGTGACAACAGGGGTGAATGTATGGTCGCTATCTGTGGTGACAACACGGGTACTGTGTGGTCGCTATCTGTGGTGACAACAGGGGTGACTGTGTGGCCGCTATCTGTGGTGACAACAGGGTGACTGAGTGGTTGCTATCTGTGGTGACAACAGGGGTGATTGTATGGTCGCTATATGTGGTGACAGCAGGGGTACTGGTGGTGCTATCTGTGGTACAGCAGGGGTATCGTGGTCGCTATCTGGTGACAGCAGGGGTACTGCGTGGTCGCTATCTGTGGTGACAGCAGGGTACTGCGTGGTCGCTATCTGTGGTGACAGCAGGGGTACTGCGTGGTCGCTATCTGTGGTGACAGCAGGGGTACTGCGTGGTCGCTATCTGTGGTGACAGCAGGGGTACTGCGTGGTCGCTATCTGTGGTGACAGCAGGGTACTGCGTGGTCGCTATCTGGTGACAGCAGGGGTACTGCGTGGTCGCTATCTGTGGTGACAGCAGGGGTGACTGTGTGGTCGCTATCTGTGGTGACAGCAGGGGTACTGCGTGGTCGCTATCCTTGGTGACAGCAGGGGTACTGTGTGGTCGCTATCTGTGGTGACAGCAGGGGTACTGTGTGGTCGCTATCTGTGGTGACAGCAGGGGTACTGTGTGGTCGCTATCTGTGGTGACAGCAGGGGTACTGTGTGGTCGCTATCTGGTGACAGCAGGGGTACTGTGTGGTCGCTATCTGTGTGACAGCAGGGTACTGTGTGGTCGCTATCCATGGTGACAGCAGGGGTACTGCGTGGTCGCTATCCATGGTGACAGCAGGGGTACTGCGTGGTCGCTATCCATGGTGACAGCAGGGATACTGCGTGGTCGCTATCCATGGTGACAGCAGGGGTACTGCGTGGTCGCTATCTGTGGTGACAGCAGAGGTACTGCATGGTCGCTATCCATGGTGATAGCAGGGGTACTGCGTGGTCGCTATCTGTGGTGACAGCAGGGGTACTGCGTGGTCGCTATCCGTGGTGACAGCAGGGGTACTGCGTGGTCGCTATCCATGGTGACAGCAGGGGTACTGCGTGGTCGCTATCCGTGGTGACAGCAGGGGTACTGCGTGGTCGCTATCCATGGTGACAGCAGGGGTACTGCGTGGTCGCTATCTGTGGTGACAGCAGGGGTACTGCGTGGTCGCTATCTGTGGCGACAGCAGGAGTGACTGTGTGGTCGCTATCTGTGGCGACAGCAGGGGTGACTGTGTGGTGTCTCTCTCTGTGATGACAGGGGTGACTGTGGTCTATTAAATGGTGACTGTGTGGTCTCTCTCTCTGTGATGACAGGGGTGAATGTGGTCTATTAAATGGTGACTGTGTGGTGTCTCTCTCTCTGTGATGACAGGGGTGACTGTGGTCTATTAAATGGTGACTGTGTGCTCTCTCTCTCTCTGGTGACAGGGTGACTGTGGTCTATTAAATGGTGACTGTGCGGTCTCTCTCTCTCTCTGTGATGACAGGGGTGACTGGTCTATTAAATGGTGACTGTGTGCTCTCTCTCTCTCTGGTGACAGTGGTCTATTAAATGGTGACTGGGTGGTTTCTCTCTGTGGTGTCAGGGGTGACTGTGGTCTATCTTGTAGTGACTGTGTGGTGTGTCTCTCTCTGTGGTGACAGGGGTGACTGTGGTCTATCTTGTAGTGACTGTGTGGTGTGTCTCTCTCTGCGGTGACAGGGGTGACTGTGGTCTATCTTGTAGTGACTGTGTGGTGTGTCTCTCTCTGTGGTGACAGGGGTGACGTGTGGTCTATCTTGTAGTGACTGTGTGGTGTGTCTCTCTCTGTGGTGACAGGGGTGACTGTGGTCTGTCAAATGGTGACTGTGTGGTCTCTCTCTCTGTGCTGACGGGGGTGACTGTGGTCTATCTAATGGTGACTGTATGGTCTCTCTGTCTGTGGTGACAGCGGTCTATCTAATGGTGACTGTGTGGTCTCTCTCTGTCTGTGGTGACAGGGGCGACTGTGGCTGTGCGGTCTCTTCCTTATCCGTGTCAATTTCCATCAATGTACTGCTGTTGATCTATAGTTATGCAATCTCATCGTCATGTGCCAGAGAGAGAGACAGACACAGAGAGAGAGAGAAGAGAGAGAGAGAGAGAGAGAGAGAGAGAGAGACGCGAGCCTTTCCCTCCCCATGCTGTCTGGGGAGCAGAACAGTAATCTGCCTCTCCTACTGACTATGTAACCAGAGCCCCCCCACCCACCCCATCTCTCCCCGCCACCCATCCCACCCTAGCCCATTGAATAAATAGTTCAGCACGCCTACCATCATGGCCGCATTGCTGCACTGTGTACACGGTCGGTTCAACTGACGCAGAGGTGCTCTTCACCGCCCCCCCCCCCCTCCATCCCCTTCTCCTCCCCCCCCCCCCCTCCCTCTCCCTGTGAACTCCAAAATTACAACTGTATGTTGGCTTTGTAGCGATTCATCATCATCACTCCCTGCCAATCTTCACAGGCAGAACTCTGCACCACTAGGACAACCGAGCGCAGAGAGAGAGAGAGAGAGAGAGAGAGAGAGAGAGAGAGAGAGAGAGAGCGCAGAGAGAGAGAGAGAGAGAGAAGAGAGAGAGAGAGAGAGAGAGGCGCAGAGAGAGAGAGGAGAGAGAGAGAGAGAGACCACACG